>CAIGRO010182748.1:0-12511 GCA_903798355.1 Fraxinus baroniana
TGATTTTTTGTAATTTCCCTAATTAGTTTCTATAAGTTTAATAAAAAAAATTTGTTTTGTTGGCCTCGAACTATGTTGTACGCATCTACCCAACCTCGCTAGAGGAACCTGTGAGGTTGCAAGGTGGAAGAACAGAGCCTCCTGAAGAGGGTGACATATGAGGCCTATCTAATGACCACGTAACTCTGAGGGAGCTATCCACTTATTGAAAACAGGTACCATCCTGAACCTATCACCTCATTGAAGAACACTTTCGGGCCAAGGGTAGATCTAGACTCAACAAAAAAAAAAAAATTAACATGGGATAACAAAAATTAACAATTACACATTAAAAAATGCTATACACAAAAAGATTACAAGAAGTGGGCTGAGGCTGACGGCTCCCCTCCCTGAATTCGCTAGTACTTTCGGCGTAGGGAAGCTACCATATGTTGAAAGGGATACCATCCTGAACTTGTCACCTCATCAAAGAACATTTTGGCACAATAGAGCTACCTACCTATTGAAAAGGGGTACATCTTGAAGCTATCGCCTTGACGAGGAACATTCGAAATATGAGAGCTACCCACCTATTGTTGGGAAAAAATTTAAATATAAAATAAAATGAATGAGAATTGAGAATTGTAACAACAAATGGTTTCGATTCTCTAGTTAATTTTCTAATTGAATTGGTATAACATTCTTATGTTAATGCAAATGAATGGAGAATTGAGCCCCTTCTCATCGTAATACTATATGAGGGGTTTTCCTCCTAGAGATGACAATTTAGCCCGCCCTGGCGGGGCCCCGCCCCGACAGGTTGGCAGGGCGGGGGTGCCCCGCCTAGTTAAAAAAAAAAAAATTGAACATTGGTTGTTTTCATTGTTTTTTTGGATATTGATGTAGTTATTTTAAGTATTGTTTGTTTTGGATTATAAAATTTTGAATTTGTATTTAATTGGAAATTTTTTATTTTTTTTTTAAAAAATAAAAAATAAATACAAACGGGGCAAGAAACGAGGCAAGGTTCCGCCCCGCCCCGTCCTGCCTAAGGTGGGGCGAGGGGCGGGGAGAGACGGGGGATTGCGCGGGGCGGGGCGGTGCTCCGCCCCGAACCCGCCCCGTTGCCATCACTAGCCTTACATATATATTGTTTACCTCCGCCAGTTACTGAGTGGCCGATGGCTGGTAGTCCAGGATATAGTNCCGCCCCGTTGCCATCACTATTTCCTCCTTATTCCACACAAGAAAAATTTTGAGAGCTCTCCCCTCTCTTTGCTTTCGAGAGCTTTGTTCTTTATGGTTTAGAGCATTATTTTATAACTCGGTGATAAAATTGTGAGCATTCTCAATTTGCCTAAAGTAACAACACAAGTTTCAACTTATTCAAATACTGCTACTACATAAACAACAAGATTTCCTCTTTTTTGATGTTACTCTATTTATTTTAACATTTATTTCCATTATTTTATAATCTCAGCAGTATTCCTAATTTCCTATCGTATTTTCGTAACACGTTATAGTAAAGAGGATACCATCATGAATCTATAGCCTCCTAGGGGTTACATTATGGTAGAGAATTGCCTCATATGAAGGGGGCACCTTCTAAGTTCTAAGACATATCTACAAGGATCGACTCGGACGGGAGGTCGGATACCTTTGAAAAGGGGATCACCTTCTTATCCATCTGTGGCGCTCCACATTCAGTTAATACCATCTCAAAACCATTCCCTTTGCAATAGGTGATCTATCCAAGGGCTATGCTCTAGTAAGGCGTTTACATGGTTATTGAAGAACATAGGATACATATTTGCATTGATAAGGTATCTCTTGTGTGTAATATAATTACACATCTCATCTCAATGTCAATCTTTTGGAAGTGTAAAAAGTTATTCATGTGAAGAGAAAAGCGTAGAAAATTTTTATGCAAATTCCTGAAACTTGTTAGATTGCCAGTTTTAATATAGTAATTAGTCTCCAAGACTTTAAAGCAGCAATGACAGTTCCTCTCACTCATTGTTCATGCAAAATCTGTAAACGTATGAGATCATTAATAAGTAATAGAATTGATAAGTTGAATTTTTATGGGATTCGAATTGTGTAAACAAAATAGAGTTTGATCTTATTTTATGTTAAATTAATCTAAGAAAGTGGTAAAAATATGATTTTTATCAATTTATGGATGATTGTATTGGATCTCGTACCCCTTTTTTGCTATATATTTTAATTCTTGATTTGTAATCTAGTTTCGTTCATATGTTCTTGACAATCGATAAAACTATGATATATAATTTTCTTTTCCAAGACACATTAAATCTATCATAACCACAACTTGAGTCTATTCATAGCTCAAATTCGAATGATTAGAATGCATTAAAATTCAGATTATCTATATGATTGCACATGTAATAAATATTATTCCTAATCTCTATTGCACATATTGAGAATTTTCCAACACTATAACAAGCAACTAATTATTTAATTGGTGGACAATCAATTAAATAATGCAATGAGTATACAAAATTAATCAAGAAACGCAAGAAATAAATTAAATTACTAATATTGAATTAAAACAAATAACAAATATGGTCAACTTCATCTAATACAAAAAACGGATTTAACCTAGCATGTTAATATATGAATTATAAAAAAAATAATATAAAAATATCACCCGAATCATGAAATAAATCAAAAGAAATTAATCTTCAAGCCAAATGTTGAATTATTCAAAATATTGATGTAATTGACATTCAATTCCTTGTTACGGCTTGATCTCCTCTCTCAAAATATAGCAATTGGCCTCTTGTTCTTGATGAATTTGATGAAATTATTGTGTATGAAGAGGCAAAAGAGTTTTTTTTTTTTAATGCGTAGCCCTCATTCTCTATTTATAAAAGCCAGAAAACAGTCAAAATTCCGTCCAATTTGATTTCCAAAAGAGTTTGAATCGCAAAATAAAACTAAAGATCCATTTGTAGAAATGGCCCGCGCGCCATAGAACCAAATGACTCTCGGATTGGGGAGAATAAAGTGCCACTCGCAGACCATAAATTGCCCCCCGCGCACGCATGTTCGTTTCTAAGCAGCTTTCGGTATTTTGGCCACTTCTCTACATATATCCAATTGATCTGATTCAAAATGAGTTGGAAATGTAATTTAAAAGTATACAATTCTTCTAGAAATAAATTTTTCCAATTCGAATTTTTACTATCTGAAAAATCAATCTCAAATTGAGACTAAAAATCCATAGAATAACTTTTTTGGTTGGAAATTGATTTGTGAAAATACTTCATTATATTTCACTCCTTTGACCGTCAATTACATCCAATTGATCATATATGATCTATAATCATCGTTTCGTGCTTTGAATCAAATATTGAATGTTTACATTTTGGTCCCCAAATTTAGATTTCCTTCGTTTTCGCACGTTTTTCATTCCTTTATTCCAAATCCACCAATTTGCATTGAATGCAACCTAATAAACATAATTAACACAATATTAAGTTATGACTAATCCAATTCAACCTAATAAACATAATTAACACAATATTAAGTTATGACTAATCCAAATCACTAACACATACTCTAATTTAATGGCCTAGATATGTGTACAAAATACACTTATCATTCTTGATCTTCATCCAGCCATTGCAAATGCATGTAAATTAACGAGCTTAAATATTTGAATCATTTCATTGTTTTAGGATTCATTGGAGTACTTAAATGAATGACATGTTAATTGGCAGTCCATCAAACTATAAACGATACTGGTGGTTCAATTTTGCTGTCTGAACTACAAAGGGCGTTCTCGGTTGGAGTTTTTATCATAGACCGTGCACAGATTTCAGATTCTCTTTTAAATGAGAACAATCGAAACAGACAAACTTGAAGAAGGAAAGAGCCTTTAACTCCAATTCCTTCTGGGGATCTAGGTTTCAGGTAGCAGTATTATGCAATTCACTTAACTTACAACCATAAGCTTGTCCTGTTTTAGTTACTTTTGAAGTGCTTGCGCTGCTAAAGTTCATCATGTTCTAGTCAAGACTGAATTTCTTATTCATTTGGCTTCAGTCACTGCTAAATATTTATAGGATTACTTGGAGACTTAAAAAATGTATCTTATATCATGCTCATGTTTCTAATTACCTTCAATCATTATCTGCTGAAGGTTTGTTTATTTAGTAATTCACGGTGAAGAAGGCTTTTGTGTCAGGTACCGTAAGGGAACACTTGTATCTGATGACGATAGTCTGTCGAGTGCACTGGAAACACCTAGTGGACAGACCAAATTTTGGTGCATCAGCAAGGGAAAAAAAAAAATAAAGCATCTAAAATACCTTGTGCTGAAATCATCCTTGATGATTAGGCACTAATAGGCAAGTACAATATTACTGTGCTCTTTCTTCACCTGCAACTGATTGTGAAATTTACAACGCATAAAAATATTGTAATCAACAAGTGCAGCTTGAAGCTAGTTTTAACTTTATACTCAATTCATATTGAAAGAAGGTAAATCACTACAAGAATACGCAATTTACAGAAACAGCACTATCATTTGGAGTCGAAAAAGGGATAAATCCGGATCCTGATCCATGTTATAACTTTAGAGATGTATCAACAGTCAAAATTATTGTTCAGAATGATCTGTTGAAGAATTAAGGAAGACTCCCAGATCCAGTGATCAAATGCATAATTGTTGCTGTAACAAGTCCAACTGTTGATCCACCCATTTCGTCCATCACCATTCTAATTCAGAGTAATGCTATTCAACCCCGATGGTGCTTAGCACCAGTTTACGTGACAGTGGATTATTGCCACATTTAAAATCTATTATAATTTTATTGGATAATGTGATAGTGACTTCACTGGCACATAAACTAGTGCTAAGCACCAATGGGGCTGGATAGCATTATTCTTTGAGGAAAATCAATTACTCTGCGATCATCTGCACAGGAAGGGACAGCAGGAGAGTGCAAAAATTAACTCATGGAAATTATCAAAACAAAAGGTAGCTGTTTTGTGAGAAACATTAATAATATATTCAATTTTAAACTTTTTCCAGAAAAATGCTTGCAAAGGTTTTAGCTAACCGTATGTTAAAGCAGCCTAACACCATGTTTAGTTCGTGAAGCAATGCATAAGTGGATTTTTTTGCCAGTCAACCTAACTGAAACAGGTGCAGGGTTGTAATTTACTACGATAACCTCATTTCTAGTATACATGTTTTGATTGAAATAAGTTACTCTGCATGATGCCTTACCTGGGAGAATAACTAGGTCTATATCGTTTTACTTCCTGACCCCCTCCACCCCCATCCCACCAACGCCCGCCTTTTTTCCGCCACAACTATTTCACTTCACTTTCATTTCTACTTCTCTCTACTTTCTACTCCAACCAAATATACACAAAGGTCTGCATGTAATGCAAATTACATATAGAAAACGTAGAACACCATGAGGATCAGATATAGGAGCACATTTTCAGAGAATTTTTGGAATACAAGTTATTGATACGACAGCATGAAAGTAGAATAATGCGGCCTGATGACCATCTGGTATCTACAAGGCCAGCTTCATATTGTTGGGAAGGCATTGCTCATTAGGTAATGCCTTTGGTAATATTCAAAATGTCTAAAATTCCGAGGTAGTTCAAAACATGGCTTTCAAGTATTTATTGTGTGCGTCAAATTCTAAAAGCATTGGACGTTTGTTAAGTGCAGAATCAAAAGTTTTAGTTACTACTCAGAAAGTTCACATATAACCCACAGATAAGAAAAGTTCCTAAAAGGAATTGGGAAGTCAAAATGAATTGTTTGAGAGGACTATTCGTTGTAAATTGACCTTTCTTTCCAGGAAATATGTAGTGGATGAGAATGAAAGAAAATGAAAAATCGTTCAGGGAAAACTTCCAAACTGGAACGGGCACATGACTAGATAAAAGAAATGAGAGGTACAAAATGGTTTTATCATCCTTAACTATGATACAGGAACTTGCGTTTCAGTTCTTGAAAACTAAGAAGACCAATATAGTCCCTCAAACATTACTTAAAATGATCAAATTTCACATTTACAGCATAGAATTGAACCTGGGGAGGAGTGTGACCAAGAAGTTCGCAGAGTACAAGTCTGGGGAAGTGTAGATGATGCTTCTATAGTCATGGAGTTACTCAAGTTGTTTGTCAAGTAGTCACCACTCTTGTATGATGCTGGCTCTTCAAGATTCAAAGCTGACTCCACTCTGAAGTATCTGCTATATGGGCATTCATCATGTTGGCTGAAAATTCCGGGTAGTTCTAAAATTGTTATTACTTTCAACGTCTGAGCATGTACTACCTGCTTCTTTACATTCTGAAGTCAATGATTGTTCTTGAAGATGTATGCATGCAGCCTCCCCAACATCTTTTTTGACATTGGAAGCTACTACTTCAAAACTATCATCATTGATTAATTATAATTAATAAAAAGGTTAAAACTTTCAAGTTTCAAACTCCGCTCCCGCCTAGCCTCCCGAAAATTCTCAGTAGGGCAGCTGGTGGTGAGGACCAGCCCAACTGCCATCCTTATGCGAAGATAGCCAGTTTGAATCTCTATGCTCGAGTCGAGATATTTCAATCTAGCCCATGCGGCAATTTTTCTTAATTTTCTTTAGTTACCGGTTTAAAGAAAAATCTAAAAGATTAAGCCTCGTCGTCCTCATTAGAGCCTGAGGCGAAAGTCAGCCCCCATTTTGACAACTCTGAAAGTATAATTGTAACTATGCATTAATTTCTTGAGATAATATGCGTTTTTAAAGGCTTATTATTGAGAGCAAGTAATTAGAAATAGCAACATGCATGGTCTAAGCCGATTGTCGACCTCCACAAAGCCTGGCAGTAAGTAGAGCCAGCTTGGCCTGTCACCTGCATCTCGACTGACGGCGAGACTCGCCACGGCTACGCGGGCATTTACTAATCCGGTGCCATGCTAAATTGAAATCATCTTATAAATGATGTGTATGATGGTTAACCTCTTAAATCAAATCATAATCAGGGATTAGCACATTTAATATGTGCCAATTACTTAACCTCTTATATCCATAATGCATACATTCTATTCTTAATCAACCAATGTCTCATGTTAAATGGACAAGAAGAAAGTGGACGAATAAACATAAAAAGTGGAATTTTTTCTACAGATTGTCCGATATGTCCAAAATTAAAGAAAATTTATGAAACATACATATATGATTCATTACACAGCTAGCTTTTTATGATTCTGATTATCCACAGCAAGGCCTTGAGCACCAAAACACAAGTAGTGATTCATCGACCTGATGTTGAAGGAGGAGTGCCTGTGCTTCATTTTCATCTTCTGAATTTTAGGGGATTGATTCACACTAGAGGGTCCCGCACCTGCACTGTCGAGATCTACGTCCTTCTCTTTATCGGCAGATACGGCAGACGACCAAGATGATTCGGAAAAAGGAGTGGAAGGTGATCCAAAGTATGACTGTGGCATCATTTGCATAACACCATGTGATAACTCTGCAGCAAATTTCTCTTTGGTGGATGGACTCGGAAGGTTACTCCTTATAGCAAGTACTCTTTTGTTGTTAGGCAGGGATGAAATTTTTGAAAACTTTTGCCTAAGTGGAACTGGACTGTTTTTGAAACTTGAACATATTCTGTATGATTCTACAGAATTATCGTCCTCCAACTCAGTGATATCTGTTTTCCTTTCTTTCTTCCCAGGCCAACGAAGAAGAATCTTAAGACGCCTAGCAGCATTATTAACAGAATCTGATTTCTTCTTACTGGTTGAGCTAGATCCAGCAGGCGAATCAAAGCGATTCAGTTCACTCGAGCATGAAGCATACCCACTTGTTAAATCACAACTAACATCAGATGCATTCCCAATTCCAGAATACAAAAATATCTCTGTATCCGGGATTCTGAAAGAAGTTCCGGGACTGCCTCCAATCCCCTGCATCCTCAGATGGGAAGCAAGAACACTTCTAGTCATTTGATCTTGACAATTAGAGATTCCTCCAGCTGAAATCAGCCGCTTGATTAAAATCTCAGAAGAAGCCGATTTTGGTCTTTGCTTGAGGAGATCCAGTGGTGTATTTCCATGTGCATCACGGATATTTAAATTTATATAACGCACCGAGATAAGAAGTTCGACAATGTCAGATTGAACATTGGCAATTACGGCCATGTGAAGGGCAGTCCTACCGTCACTGTTCTTAACATTGATAATGTCTTCGATATTTACAATTTTTCCACCAACTAATTGTTTCATGAGCTCTATCTGTCGGTCCAATCTTCGGAATCCAGGGGTTCGGAAGCCAGCCACTGCCATGTGCAGAAAAGTATCTCCATAATTGTTTGTTAGGGACGCACACGAAGGAGATGCTGATACAAGGACCTTTACTACGTTTAGGTGCCCCCGGTAAGCAGCCACATTTAATGATGTATTACCTTGATTGTCTGCGGTGTTGATGATGTCAAAGGACGATAATAAATGTTTAACTACCTATATGGTCCAAAAAGAATTAAATGTAATGTTAGAAGCTGAATTTTAATGTGGATAAGAAGAATATTGAAATAAAACTAATTATTCTAATGATGTAATCAGACAATAGTATGTTAACGTCCATAGATATAGCATCCTCCCATTAATGAGGTAAAAACTTAAAATCAATAAGACCCTGGAGCATGTCTGGCTAAGCTAAGAAATCACCTAAAACTAAAATTTTTTTGCCAAACATGTTTGAGCTTTTTCAGAAGTTACTTTTTTTTTTCAAGGGGGGTGGGGTGGGGTGGTGGGGGTTTACTTCACTTACTTTCCAATAAAGTGCTTTCATCTTTTCTTAAGCTTAGCCAAACATCTCCATATACACAACATGCAGATGCTACTAGATTCTAAACCTTAATAATGTATTTGGTAACAAACAGCTTCTAAACAACAGTAAATGACTCAGAAATATCAAAGCTCCTTACTGTAATTGAACACCAAGCAGAACTCAGTAATACGTCCAATTATGAGGAAAAGGAAAATTGACGAAGGAATTTTCCCATTTTATTGTCATTCATTTCCTTCTTTCTCTTAAGTTCTTTATTTTATCCTCAAGAGGTTAATCAACACACTCGAGCATGTAATCTAATTCTGTTAAGTTACAGACAGTTAAAGAGGGCGTGAAAGATGAACAACATTAAACACAACCTTAAGTTTTAACTTCAACAAAGATGGAGACAGTGTTCAATCACCAGACGGCAGACATAAAGTTCTCAACTGAGCTGACCATCTAATCCAATTTACAAAACCTTCTAAAAACGACTACAGACAACAATTAATCAAGCAATTAAGTAGCAAAAGAAACTAACATATTTACCTCAACCTGCCCTCTGCCTGATGCTGTATGTAATACTATGGATCCCAGGCCATCTCTATAACCCAAGACATCAGATTCATCTTTAAGAAGTTCTCTCAAAATCTCCAAACTCCCTCCTCTAGCTGCAGCATGGACAGCTCTATTAACCATTTCCCTCTTGAAATCCGAAGAAACCTCCTCGTTTTCCCCATTAGAGCTACTGTTCTGAGTTCTCAACATCGCATGATCCAACACCAGCCTAAAAACCTTGGAATTCTTGCTTCTAGCAGCTGCGTAAAATATGTCAGTAATACCATATTCCCCCTCTCCAAATACTAAAAGGGGGTCTTTATCCAACAATTCTTTAACAAAAATAACATCCCCAGCTGATGCAGCAGTGTACAAAAGCCAACCACCATAGCCAGCCCTGATAAGGGAATTGTGTCCTTTCTTGGTCTGACATTCTTGGAGGAGCTTTTGCGCAACTTGGGACCGGCATTTGGCTACATCATCAAACTGTTCTTCATCGTCCCACACAGATTCAAGACGACGAATTCTGCGCAGAGAGCTGAGTTTAATAAGCAGATTCGTGTCAAGGTGAAGAAGCTCCCGGACTAAATCATAATGTCCATTAGCAGCTGCCCAATCAATAGGAGATGCAAACCACCATTGATCTCCAGTACTCTCCCATCTCAAAGGGAAGTATGCGGGAGGCATTGGAGCAAGAAATTCAAAATTTGCTCTTACTATTGAACGCAACTTCTAGCAGAATTTCAGAATTTCGAACAATAATTTATGGTCATACACAATATATGAGGTTCCGATGAGAAAAATAAGAAATTTTGACTCCAAGAACCATTCAAAAGGATCAAAGCAAAGCCAGTGCCCAAATAAAGTGCAGAAGAACAAATTCTTTTGGCCAGGATAAGCCAATATCTCAAAAGTGATGTAATAATGAGTAATGAAATGCACAAAAAGTTAAGAAAAGTGGATTCAGAAAAGGGTCTTAAGAATTTGAATCAAACGAGACTAGAAAAATACTAATGGACACAGCCCTAAACACTCGTCAAAACACGCACATACACAAAATTTCAAAAGGGTAAATCTGGAGGAAAAAAAACAGATCCACCAAATAATTGTGGCAGAGCAGGTGAGTTATGATAAAAAGAAGATAACTTTTTGCAGACAACAACAAAAGAAAAAAGACCACATGTTTGCAGATTTTTTATGGGTTTCTTTTATGGCCACCCAAAATATAATTCCAAACGAGATATCGAAATTCCCTCGAAATTTGAAGAGTCCCTCGCCCCGTTAAAGGTTAAAGATGAGAAGACAAGAAATAAAGAGGGAATTCACAGTACGTAGGTCGTGGGGTTGACTGTACTGTAAAAGTCTTTTTGCTATGTAACGCAATTTTACTGTTTTTGGACTCGATTTTACTGTATTTGTATGGAAATGACATGTAAGGCAAATAACAGAAAATCTTGATATTTAGACTCCGTTTGAGCGGATTTAAAATTCAATTAAAATTAAAAATATAATCGCTATTGGATCTCACTCGTCTAATAAAAGTCAACAATAATGACCAATTTTTTTGAAATAATTTAAATCTTTTGTGAAAATGAGATTTTCTGAGTTTTAATACTCGATCAACAACTATTGTCTAATTTTAAAGAAATTGATATGACTTTCATTGCATTAAAAGTTTTCCCATCGTTTTGGGTAGAAGTTGAAATTTTGTTTATTAAAAAGCTTCCTTTAACCCAAAAAGAAACTTCTCTACAATGGAGAAAAATGTCTCTTACTCTGTCGTTAATCATTTTTCATTCTAAATTTTTCTTGTCGCTAATATTTAGCACATGTTGTATTACTTGATCCAAATGTTAAAATTTTCGCTTTACTTTTCTATTAATTTCTTATTTCATTGTGTTTCTCGTTCATATTTGTGAAAACATTTCCTGTACACACGACCACTGTTTGAATGATATATATTATGCATGGTCCCAATAAAATAGTAACTCCCGACTATTTGATATACATATCATCTAAACAGTCGCTAAATACTCCAAACACTGGAAGTGGTAGAATTTTTTTTTCCCATATACGAATCCCTCAAAATTATGATTTACTTTATGAAAGAGATTTAATTAATAAAGCTTATGATGTTTAAAAATCTATTCAATTGATAGTATATTTGTTGTCCTTAATTTTGGGGAAAAATTGAACCTCCGAAGTATAAAATAATCAGTGTTCATTGTCGGTGTTGAACTGACATATATATTAAATAGTGAGAATACAATATTTAATTGAGACTCAAACATAAATGAGATATATAGCACTAAATTTCATACCACGACAATGTTAAAAAAAAATCTATTTTTGTTAGTCTAAAATTTGAATTAATTCATTTATTCATTAGTCGGAGAATCCTATAAAATTTGTTGCGTCCTATAAATAAATATAAATGTAGGACGGCCAAGGAACATAATGCCAAACATTGCACGTGAAGTTGACATATCTTATACGAAAAAATACGAGATTTTTATTTGTAGAGATGATTCTTCAAATTTAATAATGGATTTGAAATACATATTATTATACCTACTATAAATTACTTTTTAAATGATGGGAAACAACAAAAAATAAATAAAAAATAAAAAAATAAAGGAGAGAGAGAGTCATGCTTCACATGGCTCCTTCAGGAATCACCATATTAGTTCTAATAAATTCCACTTGGTTTTATTTGATTATTTTCAGGGTCATTGCCTCATTGGATCACGAGAAATTATCTTAAATTCGGTCACTTGATTTGTGTATTGAAACGAACGAACGGATCAACTACTTGGGAGAATAATTTTTACTTTTTTTACTTTAGATCAAATAAATAATTTGGATGATCAATCCTCGTCTAGATAGTCTTTTGATAATTGTGTAGTTCGTATCATGTCAATGACAGAAGTTCAAAATTGGCAATTATTTGTTGAATAAATTCCCATGTACAGAAGATTTATTCACGGGGTCTTATAGACCCCTCACAAGGGACATGCCCCACCTATATTAAAAATATATATATATATATTTGTGCGGGCCCCACCATGTGTGTTCAAAGTAAACGTGTGTTGCACGTTATTTTGAAATGCATTATAAGTAGGGGCGGATGTCGTAGGAGACAGTGCCAAAT
>CAIGRO010182759.1:0-13677 GCA_903798355.1 Fraxinus baroniana
TCGTGAGGCTCGGGTCAGGATTCTACCTCTACAACCTGAATTTGGGCTTTTTCAGCGTTTTCAATTAATTTCAGGATTTCCACGCAGATCCCGTACCCAAGTTCGCGTCACTCCCTCTCCATTTGGACAGCCCTAACGTTTTAAAAGATGCTCCAAAATTCGTTTCCATAAAATTTCTATTGAAATAAGAAACCAGGAAATTCCGCGTCGGATTTGTGTAGGCGGGAGCCCAATACAAAATTGGGCGGCCGCCCAAGCTAAAATATTTGGTTCTGTTGATGATGTTGACGGCCGGGCGGCCACCTAACCAAAATAACTAAGCGGTTGCCCAGGCTAAATTTTCGCCGCTTTTCTTTTCTGTCCTTTTCTTCATTGTTTCCTTCATCTTGATCCTCCTCATCAAATTACTTCACTTGTAGTGCTTCAACTTTTACTCAAATGTTTGTTGGTCCCCAAACTTTCATCAATTGGCCGATTTATCCTTTTTTCTTTTCCAGCTGCTTAGAAACAAGTCCCAAACTGAAATAAGATAAAAATAACTTAAGTTAAGTAAAATACAATAATAAAATAACACAAAAGTTTTGTAAAATGGCCTTGAATAAGTACACAAAAATGATCTAATCAATATGTATGAAAGTTGTGCCTTATGATTTCATATCAACGAGGCAAGCCATACCAAGATGGGGCCTTGGTCACTATGCTTAACTGCATGCACAAAAGGGAGAGTGATATGTCAAGAACTACATCAAAAAAGAAGAATGAAATTAAGTCACAGAGAAAAAACTTGGTGATGCATAAAAGGGTTTCAAATGAAAGCATGTGAACGAGATTGCTCTTAAGTTTGGGCTAGTAAATTTCATCACAGGAAAAGATTGCACGAATACTGAATTGAATCTATCCAAATTATTTAAATTAATTATAAAATTAAAAACAAGATCCCATTTTCAACGTGCTAAAACTACATGGAGACTTGGACCACTTGTCAGTAGATGTCTATCTTCAATTTTACTGTCATGAGAATTCTAAACAAATGAGCCAAATGGTCCATCCCCAAAATGTAATAATCAAACCTAACAAAATTAAATGTATTTCTATCAATAATGCTTTGACAATTTAAAAATATAGTAATTCCCTTTCAACTCACATGCCCATGTATATGTCACAAATTATTTGGTTGGGTGTTCCCTTTGGAAAACATCCCCAAAACGAAGTCATTGATTTGCTACTGATGAATTCATGCATCCATAGGTTAGGTGGATTTCGTTTAATAATTTCACGCTTTCTTGAAAGATTTAAATAATATATGTATGAAAGTTGTGCCTTATGATTTCAACGTGCAAAAACTACATGGAGACTTAGACCACTTGATAGTAGGTGTCTATCTTCAATTTTACTGTCACGAGCATTCTAAACAAATTAGCCAAATGGTCTATCACCAAAACGCAATAATCAAACCTAAAGAAATAAAATATATTTCTATCAATAATGCTTTTGACAATTTAAAAAATACAGTAATTCCTTTTCGACTAACATGCCCACGTATATGTCAAAAATTATTTGGTTGGGTGTTCCCTCGGGAAACGTCCCGAAAATGATTTTGACAATTTAAAAATATATTAATTCCTTTATGACTCACATGCCCACGTAAATATTTGGTTGGGTGTTCCTTGGGAAAAGTCCCGAAAATGAAGTCATTGATTTTCCACTGATGAATTCATGCATCCATCTTCGAGGTATAGGTTAGATGGATTTCGTTTAATAATTTCACTCTTGCTTGAAAGATTTAAAATAATATATGTATGAAAGTTGTGCCTTATGATTTCAACGTGCTAAAACTACATGAAGACTTGGACCACTTGTTAGTAGGTGTCTAACTTTAATTTTACTGTCATGACCATTCTAAACAAATGAGCCAAATCAACCATCTGTCTAACTTTAATTTTACTGTCATGACCATTCTAAACAAATGAGCCAAATCAACCATCCCCAAAATGTACTAATCAAACCTAACAAAATTAAATGTATTTCCATCAATAATGCTTTTGACAATTTAAAAATAGAGTAATTCTTTTTCGACTCACATGCCCACATAAATGTCTAAATTATTTGGTTAGGTGTTCCCTTGGGAAAACTTCCCGAAAATGAAGTATGAATTTATGTATCCATCTTCTAGGTATAGGTTATATGGATTTCTTTTAATAATTTTATTCTTTCTTGAAAGATTTAATTAGTATATGTATGAAAGTTGTGCCTTATGATTTAATCAATGAGGGAAGCTTTACAGTTGGCACATCCTTAACTGTATGTACAAAAGGGAGAGTGATATACTCTTATGTTAAGATCTACATCAAAAAAGGAGAAAACAATTAAGTCACATAGAGATAAAACTTGGCGGTGCATTAAAGAGATCAAAATGAATGCATATCAGTGAGATTGCTCTCGAGTTAGGGCTAGTAGTTTTTTAGTTGTGCTAAAAATTCGCACAATTACTGAATTCAATCAGTCCAATCAGTACCACCAAGATATTTATTATGTCTTTTCCTTCCAATTTGTTCACGTTAATCAAGTGACAAAAAATATGGCACCTAATTTTTTATATTATACCTATATAGATAATGAATAATTCTACTTGTACATCAAAATATGTACATAGGGGTGTACACCCCCTCACATGGGGTAGGATCCACTTGTTTAAAATATTTTTTTAGTCAAGCAGGTCCCACCCCCATCTGAGGGGGGTGTACACCCCTATGTACATGATGATGTACCACTAGCAAAATCGATAAATAATATATACGTATACAAATGAGATATAAATTTGTTACTTTTCACAATGCATTAAAATGATTGATATCAGAATATTTTAGCATAAATTGTATATTGGGATTGCATTGTTACTATTCCACTAGTGCAAGAAATTTTATGGTCGAGGATTACAATTTCCATCCACATTAAACATCAATAAATAAATTGTCACACATGTTGTATGTTACATAAACATCAATTTTCCCTAGAATACAAACATAGAGAAATTGGTAGAGTTAGATTGAAACTGTTTTCAAAGGTATCATGATTATGGGAAACAACGCATATTGTCTAGTTGCTGAATTGGTAGAGTCAGATTGAAACTTTTGGATGGAGAATTAGAACATTTGGCTAGGTTCGACATGTTCCAGATTTGAAGAAAAATCTCGTCTCATTGTCTATCCTTAATTCAAAATGTTACGAGTTCTTTGGTGGAGGTGGAGGTGGGTGTGGGGCCTTGAAAGTTTGTAAAGGTGCCCAGATTGTATTAGATGGACAAAAAATGTCTCAATTATACATCTTGTAGAGTCGTACAGAATCTAATAAGCACAGGTTCAGTACCGTGGTAGACATTCAGTTTGATACAATACCTTTTGGAGCTCATAAATGATCGAATTTGAAGAATACTGATAAGTGGAGTTCACGAGATATGGATAATGCCGCTTTGCCACCATCACCTACGGTGTCATTGTATTCAATTGTTAGAGACGGACCCATTGAAACAAGGCATGTGGATGCTGATTTTGTTAAGTATGATTTAAGTGGGGTAGAAGGTGTACAATCTAGCAAGACATTTGGTATTGATTTTGCCTTGGAGTGTGTTACAACTCATTTTGGTTAATTCAAAATCATTATGATTTTATTTTTTTGAATCTAAGGTGATTTGTAGAGTAGTGCTTAGATTCATTGGAAGAGATTGAGTATTTTGTGTTTTGTTGGAGAAATTATTTTTTGGTGGAATTAGTGTCAATGTGGAGATTGTTAGAATTTGGGTGTGACCCGAATTCCTTTGTTTTAAATTCTGAAGAATTCTAATTGAATTGCTCGTCACGAAGGATTCAATTTGGGATGCTATTGGAGCCCTATGTTAAGTTGAAGTTCTATTTTGGAAGTCCATTGAAAGTTGAAAATTTGTATTAGATTTGGACAAGAGTTTTAGATGGAGAAAACAATTTGAAAAAAAAAAATGTCGGACAAAAAAAAATATGTTAGAAAAAATAATTTCATATCCTACATACGAAACAATAGCAAATGTTAGAACAATTCCTGCATTTTCCTTTTTGAGTTGAATAAGGCAAAATAGTAAATTTAGAATCTATATATATTCAACTTGAGTTGAACTCGTTTGTCCTTGCTAGATATTTAGATATTCCATCAATGGTTGGTAATAAAGAATGGGTAGTAACCATTTAAAATAAAAATAAAAGAAACAAACTCTATGCCGTGTATTAGCCGTTTGACCCAATTAATTTGCCCGACTTTAATGTTGCCCTAAATTATATATCAGTATATTTAAAAGAGTATTGTGTGATAACTTTTGTAACAAATGCAAAATTAAATACGAAAAAGATTACATTGTCAAGGTCGACATCCTATTGTACATGTCATTCTGCTATGCATGGTAAAGTGCATCAAGTAATACAATTTCCGTAAAGTAGTAGTGATATTTCATGCTTTAAATATCAATTGAAATTAAGAAACTGATGACTTTGTCTAAAGCATCTCATTTAAGAAATTGAAAGGTTAAAGAAGAGTTACCGGTATTTTTTCGGAACCTTATCTTCAACATTGCATCTTTGATATCTTGATGGGTGACAAAATCCCATTTTCAACGTGCTAAAACTACATGGAGACTTGAACCACTTGTTAGTAGGTGTCTATCTTCAATTTTATTGTCATGAGAATTCTAGACAAATGAGCCAAATGGTCCGTCCCCAAAATGTAATAATCAAACCTAACAAAATTAAATGTAGTTCTATCAATAATGCTTTTGACAATTTAAAAATATAGTAATTCCTTTTCGACTCAATGCCCATGTATATGTCACAAATTATTTGGTTGGGTGTTCCCTTCGGAAAACGTCCCGAAAATGAAGTCATTGATTTGCTAATGAATTCATGCATCCATCTTCTAGGCATAGGTTAGATGGATTTCATTTAATAATTTCACGCTTTCTTGAAAGATTTAAATAATATATGTATGAAAGTTGTGCCTTATGATTTCAACGTGCTAAAACTACATGGAGACTTGGACCACTTGTTAGTAGCTGTCTATCTTCAATTTTATTGTCATGACCATTCTAAACAAATGAGCCAAATGGTCCATCCCCAAAATGTAATAATCAAACCTAACAAAATTAAATGTATTTCTATCAATAATGCTTTTGACAATTTAAAAATATAGTAATTCCTTTTCGACTCACATGCCCCCGTATATGTCACAAGTTATTTAATTGGGTGTTCCCTTCCAAAAATGAAGTATGAATTCATGTATCCATCTTCTAGGTATAGGTTAGATGGATTTCTTTTAATAATTTTATTCTTTCTTGAAAGATTTAAATAGTATATATATGAAAGTTGTGCCTTATGATTTAATCAATGAGGGAAGCTTTATCGTTGGTACATCCTTAATGGAGAGTGATATACTCTTATGTTAAGAATTACATCAAAAAAGGAGAAAACAATTAAGTCACATAGAGATAAAATTTGGTGGTGCATTAAAGAGATCAAAATGAGTGCATATCAACGAGATTGCTCTCAAGTTAGGGCTAGTAGTTTTTTCGTGATGCTAAAAAATCGCACAATTACTGAATTCAATAAATCCAATCAGTACCACCAAGATATTTATTATGACTTTTCCTAATCAAGTGACATAAAAAATACGGCATGCAAACAATTTGTTATCGCAAGATTTTAATAAAATCCCATTTTCAACGTGCTAAAACTACATGGAGACTTGGACCACTTGTTAGTAGCCGTCTATCTTCAATTTTATTGTCATGACCATTCTAAACAAATGAGCCAAATGGTCCATCCCCAAAATGTAATAATCAAACCTAACAAAATTAAATGTATTTCTATCAATAATGCTTTTGACAATTTAAAAATAGAGTAATTCCTTTTCGACTCACATGCCCTAGTATATGTCACAAATTATTTAATTGGGTGTTCCCTTGGGAAAACTTCCCGAAAATGAAGTATGAATTCATGTATCCATATTCTAGGTATAGGTTAGATGGATTTCTTTCAATAATTTTATTCTTTCTTGAAAGATTTAATTAGTATATGTATGGAAGTTGTGCCTTATGATTTAATCAACGAGGGAAGCTTTACAGTTGGCACATCCTTGACTGTATGTACAAAAGGGAGAGTGATATACTCTTATGTTAAGAACTACATCCAAAAAGGAGAAAACAATTAAGTCACATAGAGATAAAACTTGGCTGTGCATTAAAGAGATCAAAATGAGTGCATATCAGCGAGATTGCTCTCGAGTTAGGGCTAGTAGTTTTTTAGTGGTGCTAAAAATTCGCACAATTACTGAATTCAATCAATCCAATCAGTACCACCAAGATATTTATTATGTCTTTTCCTTCCAATTTGTTCACGTTAATCAAGTGACATAAAAAATATGGCACCTAATTTTTTATATCATACCTATATAAATAATGAATAATTCTACTTGTACATCAAAATATGTGCATAAAGGTGTACACCCCCTCACATGGGGTAGGATCCACTTGTTTAAAATATTTTTTTAGTCAAGCGGGTCCCACCTCCATGTGAGGGGGGTGTACACCCCTATGTACATGATGATGTACCACTAGCAAAATCGATAAATAATATATATGCATAAAAATGAGATATAAATCTGTTACTTTTCACAACGCATGATTGATATCCGAAAATTTTAGCATAAATTGTATATTGGGATTGCATTGTTACCATTTCCATCCACATTAAAGATCAATAAATAAATTGTCACACATGCTGTATGTTACATAAACATCAATACAAACATAGAGAACGGGACAATTTGTAAGAAATGGCAAGATATGAGTAACAGTAAATTTGAAACCTCAATTCTATTTCCATGCAAACAAATAATTTCATTCATTTAATACTTACATGTGTTAGGAATTTTTAGACCACTTTAAACTATTTACAAAATTAATAACATAGCATCTTTGATAAACCCATTTTCAACGTGGAAAAAGTGCATTGAGAATTAGCTGGTGTCATTAACATTCTAAACAAATGGGCCAAATGGTACTATTATTTATGTATTAAAAATTCAAAACATACAGTAATTGTTTTTTGACTTATTTGCCCTCGTATATGTCACAAGTATGTTTGGGTATTCCCTTATGAAATCGTCCCAAAAATGAAATCATGTATCCATCTTCTAGGTGTAGGTTGCATGAATTTATTTCTTGAAATGTTTTAAAGTATGAAAGTTGTGCTCTATGATTACATACCAACGGTGGAAGTTATACCGAGATGGGGTGTTTGGCACTATCCTTGACTATATGTACAAAAGGTAGAGTGATATACCCTCATTTCAAGATCTACATCAAAGAAGGAGAAAGCAATTAAGTCACATGGAGATAAAACTTGGTGATGCTTTAAAGAGCTTCAAGTTAGAGAGCATATCAATGAGATTGCTCTCAAGTTAGGCCAAGTAGCTCTTGTGACCTAAGTCATCACGAGAAAGATTCTCACAAACAATAAATTCAATCTATTTTTGAACAAACCACCACCAAAGTTGTTTATTGTCTCTTTCCTTCCAAATATTTCGTGTTAATCAAGTGACATGAAAAATCTATTACCAATTTTATATAATCTACCTATATACATAATACATATGCATACATACAAGATATAAATATTTTACGTTTCACAATGCATGAAATGATTGACATAAGATAATTTAATTATACATTTCATATTTTATATTCTTTGTTATTAGTCTACTAGTTCAAGAAATTTAAGGGTCGAGGATTAAAATTTCCACATGAAAGATCAAGAATTAAATTGTCACAAAGGCTATATGTTACACACTAACACTTCAATTTTTCCTAGAATGCATAAATAGAGAACCGAACCATTCCTATGAGATGGTAAGATGTGTGTAACTGTTAAAATTTGGGTGTGATCCGAATTCCTTTGTTTGAATTATTGAAAAATTCTAATTGAAGTGTACGTCAAAGAGAATTCAATTTGGAATACTATTGGAGTCTTATGTCAAATTGGGAGGGTTGGACTTCTTCTACATATTTTCTCTAAATAATAGGCTTTTCTATACAATTTCATAAGTGTGAGAAAATAGATTACATCAATTATTGAATATTTACATTTTGATCCCAAACTTTGGAAATTGCCATTTTTTGCCAAATTCTTCTCTTTCTTCCAATTTCACATCAATTATGTGAGTTTCACCTAACAAACAATAAATACATGAGATTAGGCCATAATTAATCATAAAAACTCTTGTATATATTTAAAAGTCTAGATACATAATCAAGATTTAATGACCAACCAAAAGAAACAAAATTAACTGGTCTCCTGTGAATATTATTATCCAACTACTCCATGGTAAAACTGATCAGAATTCCCTATAAATAGGCCAACTTACACTACTCCAAAGTGCACCAAAATCTTCATTTGTAGCAATGGATGTCCAAAACAATTTACTGATGATTACTAGCGCCGATGAATATCCTATCAATGGCCAGGCGGGTAATATCCCCCCAAGCAAGATCACGCTTGCTGATTTTCCCCCTGATTTTGCATTTGGCGCTTCTACTGCAGCTTATCAGGTATATGTGCCACATGCATATTTATTTTCCAAATGTACGAATATTTGAGTTCTAATATAATATACTCATAATATTTGTTTTCTGGTTCTTATAATTATGCAGATCGAAGGTGGATGGAATGCAGGGGGTAAAGGCCTGAGTAATTGGGATGTTTTCACACAGACAAAACCTGGTCTCTTCCCTTTTCTCAGTCTTCTCGTGTGTGTATATATAATTACAGACACAGAATCACGTATATATGTGCGTTACATGTCAATTTATTGGATTGGCAGGTGGTATTGCCGACCGCAGTAATGGCTGTGTTGCTATTGATCACTATAATATGTTCCGGGTATACTTCAGCAATTTTTATTATGGTGTAACGATTGGTACATTGGATTAAATTAGATGAAAAAAAATAAATAAATAAATAAAAAGGTGAAACTAAATTCTATTATCTATTGCTCTGGACAAGTTTAATGAATTAAACTCATTTTCATTGTATTGTCCACTAAAACCTATTGTCACTTCGTACTAAACATTGACACAAAGGTCAAAGGAAATGAAATACAATTCATTTTCTCTTCATTTGGCTTATAAGATTTTCATATTCCATTTACTCTCCCTATTTTTTCTACTCTAGAACATTTTCGTGCATGTTGTATTGATCATATTTAATAATTCGCAGGAAGATGTGGCTTTGATGAAGAAATTGGGTTTGAATGCATACAGATTTTCAATTGCATGGTCTAGAATCTTGCCAGGCACGTTAATTCGAATTTTAAAAAATAGAATTGTGCATCATATTAATGTTCTATTAAATGCGAATGAAAGTATTATTTCAATTTGCACTCTATCTTGGTGTATTAGGAGGGAGAATAAGTACTGGCATATCCAAAGAAGGAATTAAATTCTATAACGATCTCATCGACGCACTCGTAAAAGCAGGTTAGAGTCAATTGCATAATTCATGTATTTTTTGTTTGTATAACAACTTTTATTTGCATAATTCACAATTGGAATTTAGTTCCAATATTTGATATAAATGCTTTTCTGCAATCATTTTCATCTTACATATAAATTTACTGAAGATATTATTAATTATCTCACATTCTTTCAATTTTAAATTATTGTTACTATTATTTTTAATTTTTAATTTCTTGTGCAGGAATTGAACCATATGTAACTCTCTTTCATTGGGATATTCCCCAATGTTTGGAAGAAGAGTATTGTGGCTTCCTGAATAAAAAAATTGTGTGAGTACCTCAATCTTGCATCACATGGCACATTTACTACTAAGATATTTAAGAAATTTACTGAGTAAATCCAAAGTAAGCAAATCTATTATTTGCCCCAACAATAGTGAAGAGGAAAAAAAAAAGGACAATTTTAGTTAAAAGAAAAATGGGTTGTAGTTTATTAAAACAGTGGACTATCTTTTACAAAGATTAAGCTACCAGCTTAATAATTTTTATCATATTTTTTGACAACTTGTGCCATTTTGTGTATCTATATTATAGGAAGGATTTTTGTCAATTTGTTGAGGTTTGCTTCTGGGAATTTGGTGATCGAGTGAAACATTGGATCACGCTGAATGAGCCACAACAATATTGTTCAGCTGCATATGTGGCAGGTGAATACCCTCCTAATCGCGGGACAACTCCAACTACTACGGACGAGGTTAAACTGCGTTCCATTCTTCATAGAGGTACTGTTAGATTTCAAGTCGCTCGCGTAAATGGAGATCCCGGCACAGAACCGTATATTGCTGCACACCATTTGATCCTTTCTCATGCTTATGCGGTGGATATATATAGGAGAAAATATCAGGTTTCTTCATAACTAATTTCAAGCATATATATATATATATATATACGTGTTTGTATAATACTTTGAAATATATAGTTTACACAAAAAGATACTTTTGTACGTACAGGAAAGTCAAGGAGGTCAGATAGGGATGACAAATTGCATTAAATGGAATGAGCCTCTTACTGATCATAGAGAAGATCAAGAAGCTGCTATTAGGGGAATGGATTTTATGCTGGGATGGTAATTCAATATCTTGACAACAATCATCCAAATTACTTTCTTCTTAATTCATTGTATTTTGTCTATTGAAAATAATTCTAATTTTCTTTTTCATATTTTCATCTTTTGAAGGTTCGTAGAACCGATGGTAAGGGGACGCTATCCAGAAAGTATGATAATAAATGTTGGTAAACGTCTTCCGACATTTTCAAAAGAAGAGGAAAAGCTAGTGAAAGGATCCTATGACTTTTTAGGCATAAACTATTACACGGCTGTTTATGCTTCCAATGATCCGAAAGAGCCAACATCTGACAGTTACCTCACGGATTCACGCATTGTGACTTCATGTAAGTATTAAGACCTTTTTTGGGTATAATTAGACAGAATATATGGAACATGATACTAATTAATCCCCCTTCTTTTTTAGTTGAACGTAATAAGGTGCTAATTGGTCCACCGGTATGTCTTTTAACTCTTGGCTTTCCTCTAATATAATAATTAAATACTTCCTATGGCTTAATTTATGCTTACAAAAAATATATATAAATTAAGTAAATAGAATCTTCTTTTTCCAGGCTGGTTCTGATTGGTTGCACATAGTTCCATGGGGACTTTACAAGCTAATGTTGTACATAAAGGACACATATAATGATCCTATCATTTACATTACAGAGAATGGTAAATAGTCATGTTAATTTATTAATGTTTCAATTATAATTATATAAAAAGACATATATTGTAATGTAGACTAAATTATTTTGGTGAAAATAATATCTACGATTTGTGTAGGGGTCGACGAAAAGGACCAAAAGTACCAAAAGGACAATCAGGACAAAAATATATTAGACGCTCTCTCAGATGAGGAGAGAATTCAGTATCACCAAGATCATCTCTTCTACCTTAAGAAAGCAATTGAGTAATTATATAATTTAATTTGTGGTCCAAATTAATTGATTATGAATGTATTTACTAATTTTTTTTTTTTTTTTTAACTCAATCCATGTTCATGATTTTGTTTTTTCCTTCCCAGCGGCCCTCGTGGAAGAGGAAAAGATGGAGTAAAGGTGAAGGGTTACTTCATATGGTCTTTGTTTGACAATTTTGAATGGACAGCGGGATATACTGTCAGATTTGGTATTATTTATGTAAACTATGATGACGGCCATTTTACAAGGTTGCCAAAACACTCAGCTGTATGGTTGAGGAATTTCCTCAGCAAGAAGGCGGCAATTTCATCCAAGGAAGAAGCTGAAGATCGTCGTAAAAGGCTAAGAAGTGACTAATTATTATTGCTTCCTTAATGTTATGTTGAATAATGCATTGTTGCAACTGTTGCCTTTAGTTTGTTTCCCTTTATTTCTTTTTTTTTTTTTTTTTTTTTTTTTTTTTTTGTGGGTTTGTACTTGTTGTGTTCAAATAAAAGGAGTTGGCCAGTGAAGTTTCAAGCCAAACTCTCGTGTGTTAAATATTTTGATTTGTGAAATAAAAGATTTGGGACTGTCGTGTTCCAGTTCTATTTAGTATATCTATCCATTCTTGCAGTTTTCTTCAATTTTATGAAAAATGTTTTATATCTAATGGCCCTAAAAGGGACAGCGAAGATACTGTAAAAACAAATAAAATACATTATAGATTTCCCTCCTAATATGTAATTCTTGACTGGAAAATCCTTTGGATATTAACAATGACGAGTATGGTTTCAACATACATAAGCCGAACACAGACTCCTGCATGAAATGACATGAATCTGAAGAGATTGGATCAATCGTGTGTCTCGTTTGGAAGTAATGCAAGTTTTGAGTACAGACAAGATAACAGTAGTTGTGGCCCATGAGAATAGTGGCTACCAACTTCTTGTTGGTGGTGAAGCCATGTAAAGTAAGTAAAACTACAACTAATTTTCCCAATGAAAATTCAAACAAGGCAGCAAACTTACATAATCATGTCAATCAAGTCTCCATAAATAACTTTATTGTTTTTGTTGAGTTATTTTATGGTGAAGCGTATGTGGCAAATGGAAATGCCAACACGATTAAGATGACGCAATGAAAACAAGGAATTCAAGCGAAAAACTTAAGAATACCGTCAAGTTATAAAAAATAAACTCATGAATTTTATTGATGTAAGGATTTACTTACATGAAAACCTAGTTTAAACAAATTAAAATGGAAAATAATTGAAATTAAACTAAATGACAAAAAATAGCACTAAAAGTTTAAATGAAGTTTTCGAGTCTTAAACGAACCATACTCCTGTGTAGTTTGCGGATTACTGCACATAGAGTGAGGTTTATCCAATACGCACTCACGGGTAGCGGTTGCGGATTCCTACGTCAAAAAATATGTGTGTGTGTGTGTGTGTGAGTTTCTTCTCGTCGTTCTCTCTTCGAAATGGTGTTATGGTATTATGCACTATTACCTTTTTTTGTTGTCGGTCCAATTCTTTTTCAATCATCTATTCTACATCATAAAACCAGTCAATTTTTGGAAATGTGAACATGGTTAAAACCAATCCATTTCGATGTCAAAAAATATTTATAATTTTTTAGAGGATCAATTGTAATTGATAACAAGCTGCAAAAATTAAGCTAAAAAGGCTTTATTACTTTAGTTTATTAGTTCTATATAGTGGTATCCTGACCCCACAGAAGATTGGATTTGATGGTCGGATTGTCCATAAACACAAATAAAAAATGGAATAAATCTATTCTTACCCGGGGGGGTTGACAACCCCGGGCCACCAAAAATTTTACAAAGATGGTGAAGTCATCAATATACAGTATAGATTTTCTTCCCGACAATAAATTATATTATATAAAATTAGATTAATACCTAAATATGGCTTTGCGCTCTTAGGCCATCTCCAATGGAGACCCCTTTGCACCAAATTTTGGTGCAAATGGGTCTAAAATGGAGCACCATCTTTTGCACCATTTTGAAAAAATGGTGCAAATGTAAATAGTGTTGTGTAAAGTCCAATATACCACTTCTTTTAATTTGGCAAACTATTTTTCAAAAGTATTTGTGTCATTTTCATTATATAAT
>CAIGRO010182761.1:0-29549 GCA_903798355.1 Fraxinus baroniana
TCTATGGCAACGTTTTTCGTGCGTTACCAACGTTTTTCGTGCGTTACCATAAGTGGTTTCTGGTGTAGTGTGAGAGTTCACTAATACTATTGATGAAGCATCTTAAGTTCCTAATGCAATAAGGTGCATGTTTTTGAAGATGAATTGATATTCATTAATTTTTTTCTTTTAACTTTTCAATATTTGGTTTTTCTAGGTCTTAAGCATCTTAAGTTTCATGAACTAATATGCTTTTAAAAAATGAAACTTGGGTGAAGTATCCCAATCCTTTTAGGGTTCTTTGAAGAGATAACCAGAGATTATAAAAGATGTGCACACCTAAAATAAATTGTCAAGCCCATTCTTCATGTTTATTATGCATTGAAGGACTCTAAATGAAGGTACCAAGAATAATCATGGATTAACAAGCGGAACCGAGCAAAATTAAGCCACCCAAAAGGTAGTTGAGGCCTCTATTCTATGGCATATTCCATCCTGAAAACCCGCTTTATTATCTAACCATGTTTGACATTTATAATTATACACTTGAACATGGTATTCTTAGGATTCGACAAGTACATGGGACAAACAGATTGGAGGTAACCACCAAGCTCTCCAATAAGCAGACTGATTGATGCCATAAAAATGGGAACAGCTGGACAACTATGACATTACTGGATGGGTTCTCTATGAAATTACATCCACATTACGTTGGTTCTAGAAAGGTATAGGGAAGGGATTGAAATAATTGTTCGGGGAATTACACCGACATGTTCAATCAATATACTCTACAACATATTTGTATTATAAACATGAAATCGAACAAAGTATTGATATACGAAACCAAATATATGAAGACGAATTTGAATCCTTCCATACTTCAATGAAAGCCATTTCGTTCTTCAATTCAATCCTTAGAATAAAACAAAAGAATATTAGTCTTTCTGAAATCAAAACATAAGTTTAAAAAAAATTAGAAATATAATGCAAGTGATAGAATTGGTCATGACAAGTGTTTGACACTTTCTCCTTAAAACGAATATACCCCACAGTGGTGCTGACAGACACAGTTTCTAGCCATCGTCTCCCAAAATGCAACGACCACATCTTGCAATAGGGGGACTCCAAATTATGCAGATTAACGAATTCGAAACGATTTTTTTTCTCTACCAAGAACATGATTTTGATGCAAGAAAGAACCACTTTAGTGAAGTATTTTTATGCAAACCAAAGAATGACACTGTGTTTGGTAGCCATTTTCTTAGCATTTTTAGAAATTTTTTGATTGTTTAAACAGTAACGTGGGCCTATTGCAGCCGTCCCTTTTGACTTAGTAGAGAGCAAATTCTCTAAAATGACACTCTCAGCATACAATGAAATAAATGTAAAGGGGTACAAAGGTAATTTCACTTGAATTTATCAATAAATGCACCCGTCATGATGGCTAGCTAACGAACATAATCTTTCTACAAAACAAGTGAAAATGACTACCAAATAGGGGCTGAATATGATATGGAATGATTTTACAGCAACCAAGGGGTTCAATTTATAAAAGGTGAGATGTTGTGGTCGGAGAGACGTGCCCTAAAACTCAGCATTTTCACCAAGCGTCGCAGTTCTTAGTGGCTCTCACAACTGCCCATTTGTCACTCGAGCGCCAAAAGCAAAATGCCTAGCGCTCGCCTGGCGCTGGTCTGGTGCTCAAGCTGCAGCCTTAGGGTGTTGAAATCCGATTTATCCTTCTAACTTTGGATCACAATTTCTTATTCATAAGGAATTGATTTTAAGATTTCAGATATACTATGATCATCTCGACGAGTGGAACAAATTAGTCTATTTATTTTTATAGTTTGAATATCGGATAAATTCCGAATATTTGGTCAAAATTGACACAAATTCAATTTTCACTCACTTTTTCATGGTTTCACACGTAATCAATTTCCATATCATTTTAACTAAATTCCAACAATTCCCTACATGAATGAAAATCCCAAATATGCAAATGATAATGCGGACACTAGTAGAGAGATAAGTGGAAAAACATTGCATTAGAAGAGGTAACTTTTGGTATTGCACCTTCATTAGTAAATACTATCGGATTTATTTGGTCAATTGGTGAACGCGATATCTTGAACCATTCAGTTGTTGGTAAGGCAACAGTACTCACACAATGTCTTTCCTAAACCGTTTTGATTCTAATGATTATATTCATTTTGGCCGAGCTTTTTAGCCTCGACAATTCTCATAGAAGCCTTCCCGCTTCACACTTACATAGGTGACCTCCTATTAAAAGTATTTTACCATTCTCCACTTGATTTATTTAAGTTATAGGAATTATTAAAACCGTAACTTAAATTTGTAACATTTTGCAGAAAACATTTTGATTATCTTAATAAGTATGAATTATTTCCTAGGTGCTTCATGAAATCTTCATAACTTAGTTGTCTTCTTGAACCAAAATCTTGGGATCGTCGATGAACAAGGTAGGGTTACCATTACAAAGATTTTTATGTAGTAGGCTTTAATCTTATCCCTTCGATATGTAGTATACTTGATCTCTCGATAAACCTCTTAATAGATCCACGAGTTTACACTACTGAGATCAACTGCTTATGATATTGTGTTTAGACTTACCGTTACACGTGACTTCGTATCTCATAAAAATGATTAACTATCATAATCAATTCACTTATAAATGTCACCAACTAAAAAATCCTCTCATGAAGTCATTTGCTTTTCAATGGCTTTATCCCAAGCTATATCATCTTCTGATATGGTTGGATAATTTCTAACAATATCATTTTCACTAGTCAAAACTTTTTACTAGTAGATTTTGAATAATGGGTGTTTAATTTACAATTGAATAAGTATCAACTACAATATAGTTCAACTTATGAATATTCTTCAAATATTTCGACGATTATTATTGCATATCGAGTGCAAATGCAATAATCGATTTTCATTCCATTTATCCACTTTGACTTATAGGGCATCGCATTTGTGAACCATCCTTAAACTTCTAAAATTAGTATAAGCATTTCTTACCTTTTCTCCTTCATAGAAAGTCTTATACGATTTATGATGTATATGGAATGTAACGTGTAAAATAAGTTACCAACACAATTCCACAATTACAAATACATGTACAACTAGTGATGATGCATCCACAAGTCTTGGCCTTTTCATATAAGTTTGCAAGCATTATAATAACCTCCCACATTTTCGGGTTATACGTGAACTTAGAGTTCATCAATTCTTTTAAAGTTCAATTCATCCATTATATATTTCATACAAAAAGACAAAGATTCATAAAAGTCCATGTACTTTCATAATAAGGTTGCCAACTTATAAATCATTTTCACTTGTCAACACATAGATCTAAGCGCAATTTAGGGTTTGTAAACCATGCTTTCAAAGCATATACCAATTTAATTGGTTCCAAGATAGAAGTTAATATGTTACGTCAATTGCACATAACTATACTCGTAATTAGAGTAGAATAGTACCAAGTATCTTGTACGAAACTTATCAATTTCGTGATACTTCACAGATATGTGTCTTTCATATATATGTGTGTGCGCGCGCGCGCACACACACACATGTATATATGAAGACTAATTCGAGCATTTCCATACTTCAATGAAGAACATTTTGTTCTTTAATTCAATCCTCAGAATAAAACAAAAGAAGATTAGTCTTTCTGAAATCAAAACATAAGTTTAAAAGAAATTAGAAATAAAAATGCAAGTGATAAAGTTAGTCAAGGCAAGTGTTTGACACTTGCTCCTTAAGACGAATTTGCCCAACATTGGTGCTAACGGTTCCAGGCAATTGTCTCCTAAGATTTAACAAACACATCTTACAATATGAGCACTCCAAATTACGCAGACCAACAAACTTAAAACGAATGTTTTCTCTCTACCAAGAACATAATGTTGATGCAAGAAAAATCACTTTAATGAAGTGTTTTTATGCAAACCAAATAATGAATATAATATGGAATGATTTTACAGAAACCAAAGGGTCCAATTTATAGAAAGTAAGGGGTTGTTGTCAGAGAGACACACCCAAAAATTCAGCATATTTCAACAATGGTCCCAGTCCTTAGTAGTGCTCCCTAGTCTCCCATTCGCAGCTCGAGTGCCTCAAGTAGATTGCCCGGCACTCACCTAGTACTGGTTTGCTGCTCGAGCGACGACCTTAAGTGCTAAAATCCAATTTTTCCTTCTAAATTTGGACCACAATTTCTCATTCATCAGGAATCGGTTTTGAGATTCCCAAGTAGAGTACAATTATTTACTCGACGAGTAAAATAAGTTAGTCTATTTATTTTCATAATTTGACTATCAGACCAAGTTCGAATATTTGGCGAAGCTGACACAAAGTCAATTTTTTTTTCGTGGTTTTATACTTTACCAATTTTCATCTCATTTTAACCAAATTCCAACAAAAATTTCCTCATGGGAGTATATATGCTTTTCTACATCTATGAAATAATATCCAACAAGATTAGCTGATTTTAACCACTCCATTAATCTATCAGCTATAGAATATGCATTTAAAAAACGAAACGTGAAAGACCATGTATGAGATGAAAATGATCAAGAAATAAACACTGAGATGATTTTTGATGTATTGTCTGCACCATGTACACATAACCCTTTATTTCAAACACTCCAAAAGCAGGAAAACGATATAGATAATGCAATATCATTATCACATTAGACATTAGCAAATCCATAATGCATCCTGAATAGTTATTTGCTGTGAAGTTGTTTAATTAGAATTCATCAACCATAAAAACCAGCTCTTTCATCTATAACAAATTAATCGCTCTCAATCATACAACAAACATTCTAGTACACTCAATATACACCAATATATAAAACTTCATTCGACCATACACCAAGCATGATTTGATTCAACTGTACATCAACAAGAACATAAGTTCAATCAAATGTACACCAAAACAATATTAAATCAGTTTAGAGTTCTTACCTTCATAACCTAAATGATAGCCATGAAACAAAACTAATGTGCTATTGAGTTGCTAAATCTTTCCTTATTCTTGGTACTACATATAGAATTGATCACTGGACCACCCATTTTTTATGGCTTCCCTCTTCTTTACTTTTTCATGTTTCTCTATTTCTTGTAAGTCTTCCACCAAGGTTTGGAGATGAGCTTTCCCTATTCTTGAAATATGTGGCACACTTTGTGAAGGACCATAGTTGATAAATTGTATCACACTGGTTAAACCAATTCCAGGTGTTGGCATGAACTAAAAATTGGATGGTGGTTCCAATGATTGCACTTCAGATACATGCATCCTCAATGGCACTACACCAAAAAAAACCATTTACAACATATAAAAGACAACATTCGGTAGTTAAATGTTGCTAAAAGGATCTATCGCAACATTCTAATACGTGAATGTTGCTATTGCTTAACAAAATTGAGATTTGGCAACATTTTTTAAGTGAATGTTGCTAATATTGCCTTTTTACAATGTTTTTTCAATGTTGAATTTTTTTATTTTATTTTTCGCAACGTTTTTTAAACATTGTGAAAGACAAACTTCTCGTAACATTTAAAAAATGTTGCAAAAAAATCTTTCGCAACATTTTTTAAATGTAAAAACGTTGTGAAAAAAGCGTCTTTTGCAACGTTTTTTAAACGTTACGTTGCAAAAGACTCTTTTCGCAAATTTTATTTTATTTTTATCATTTCGAAACGTAAACGTTGCAAAAAGTAGACCCCCCCTTTAAAATCAAGCCCTAGATTTTCCTCGCTATTTCCTCCTCCACCTCTCCTCTCTTCTTCCCAATCTCTTTCCTAGCATAATCTCTATCATCTCTATCAAACCAAGATTTTCTTTCCGATACTCTTCATTTTGTACCGAGACCTATAGATAAAACCACACTCAAAAGCTTATTGTACGAAACCCAGGAAAAAAAAATTAACTATGGCAATAAAAGGGAAAGTTCAATTAAATTTGTTGAAAGGTATGAAATGCAATTCTGTTCTATTTCCTTTCAGTGTGTGTTAGTTTTGTATGCGCAGCGTTAATAAATGTTGGGTTTTTATTTTTTATTTCTTTATAATTGTTCTTTCTTNTATTGTACGAAACCCAGGAAAAAAAAATTAACTATGGCAATAAAAGGGAAAGTTCAATTAAATTTGTTGAAAGGTATGAAATGCAATTCTGTTCTATTTCCTTTCAGTCTCTGTTAGTTTTGTATGAGCAATGTTAATAAATGTTGGGTTTTTATTTTTTATTTCTTTATAATTATTCTTTCTTCGCTGCTTTAGAGATTTTACTTTTTGATTTGTCATATCGAATATGGAATGAGTGCGTAAAAGAAGAAAAAAAAGGGGGGCCCCCCCTTTTCAGGTAAAGACACCGCTGGAATTCTATGGGGAGTATATATATATATATATATATATATATACATACACATATATTTTTTTGTTGTGGAAAATTAATTGATTAATTATTTATAGTTGAAGTTGAAGGGTTTTTATTTAGAAAAGAATAATTTGATTTGTTTCCTTTCGTTCTTGGCCACGAAGAATATTGATTTGCTTAGTAAATATGGTTATTTGTGAAGACTTTGGCAGCGTTACCTGGTTTTCCTATTTATATGAGAGAAATGTCGTCAAATAAAAAATAAAATTATTTTGGGACACTGAAGTATAAGATCAAGGAAATCAACTTGGGTAACCTAAGTAATGAAGTTGTGTATGAAGTAGAGGCATCAAGATGTGCAGAGCAGGAGGCTTTTATGAAGGTTGGGTACATGACAGAGGAAGTTGAGAAGATTAATAGGACTGCTAGAATGATTGAGCAGTTGGAAGCGGCTCAAACAACCAAAGCAGAAATGGAAACCGAATTAAAGAGGCTAAGAGTTCAGTCTGATCAGTGGAGGAAGGCTGCAGAGGCTGCTGCTGCTGCCATGCTTCGGTCGGAAATAATGGGAAACTCATGGAGAGGACTGGATCAATGGACAGCAACTATACCCCTAGGACGGAAAAGATAGGTTCGCAGTATGCAGGGGATGTTGACGAAGATTTACTGAAAAAGAAAAATGCCAACATGCTTAGATGGCTCGGGGTCTTGTAGAAGAAGCCACATAAATAGAAGCAGAGATCACAAATGACATATGATCTTTAGTTCATGAACTTGTTAAATATATGGAAATATGTTCAAAATAATCTTGGTGAAATTTTTGATTCAGTTAGATTCAACCGGTGAAATGCTAATTGTATTGGATGTAATCGGCAGTGTCTCTGAAGCCATACTTTTTGAAGGGATACGTTTTGATTTTACTAAATGACTCAATCAGAAATTTTCATTGAGTCACATGTAGTTTCCTGCTACTATATTATTTTTTTTTACTTGTATTTGTGTTCCTTTTTTATTCTTATTCTTTTTGGGTGGGGTTGCTTATCCTTCTCTTAATGATTATCGGACATGTCTATTTACTGTTCATCAGCGTGATGATAGGCCCTACAGAAATTCCTTCTCAGTCATCTGAAACAATTAAAATTCCCACTGCTCACTATGAGTTTGGTGTTAACTTCATAGACCCAAAGTTTTTATATTTTCCCTTAAAACTATTCTGAGCATTTACGTGTTGGATTCATTCACACATGGGAGCACTCTTTATAAGTCGAGGTTTGTGTCTCTCTAATCATGGTTGTATATGATAATATCAAGGTCTATTGATTAGGAGTCTTGACACATCTGAATTCTTAATAGTCAGGTTTTCCAGCATGATAGCATCTTTATCGACGTTGACTATACAACTTCCTTACTTAAAAACTCTTGTGATGGAGAGGAGAATAGAAGGGAAATATGGGGCTGTGAATGTGGCAGGCATCGACCACTACAACAAACTCATTGATGCTCTTCTCCTAAAAGGTTTGACTCCGTCTGTAATTTAAGAACAAATTGGCTGCAGGAGTTCTTATTTGGGTTTTTGCAATAAATCTATTTTCTCGTTCCTATTTTGTTGATTTCCATAATGATTTATTTTCATGGGTTATGCAATTTTGGAATCCTTTGCCAGAACAGCAGCACAGAGGAATTTGTAGAACTGTACATAAATGTGTTCGATTGCTTGACAATTGGAGTAAGGAAGCAAAGCAAAGGAGTTTGTGGTAACCTTGTCAGCACCAAATGACATAAGAATTTATGGCTTTTATCTTGAATTACTGCTTAATTTAGAGGAGTATTATATTGGGAAATAATTACTTATTGTAGTAAATATGTGTGTTGATCACTAGCTCTGTCTGATTCCAAAAAACATTAGTATGTTATTTTACCCTTACTCAAACCATTTTTTTATGGAAATTGTTGCACGTTTTAGACCTTTGATAACAAATTTTATCAACTATGCTCAGGAAATTCAAATGTTGTATTGATTCAAAAATTTGTAACGAAATTATCAATTTTTATGCAATTCCAAAATTTGTTCACAACGTGCCATTTTCAATTTTGTTGGTCAATTATCATAAATAACCTTAAAAAAAAGGTCTACGACCATGTTGAAAAAACGTTGCAAAAGGGGTCTACCGCAATGTTGAAAACTGCAAAAGGGGTCTTCCGCAACGTTAAAAAAACGCTGCAAAAGAGTCTACCGCAAAGTTGAAAAAACGCTGCAAAAAACTTTTTCGCAACGATGAATAAACGCTGAAAAAAGTCTTCCCTCAACAGCAACACCGACTTCCGCAACACTTGAAAAAAACGTTGTAAAAATTTTTTTACAGCGTATTTTGGCCGCTGCAAAAGCTCTGTTTTGATATAGTGTAGCCTCGACAAGAGTTTGGCCTGTGATTAGAGTCAATACATCAGATATTATAATGTCCCAAAATTTATACATCTTGAGGTGTTATACAGAAAATATTTCATCTACTTTTATTTACTTAAAATGCGGAACGATAAAATATAGAATTCTTTAATAAACAAAATATTAGAATATTCATAAACTTAAATTTAAATCATGAAATCGTGTCTTTTAACAAACTTAAACATTCTCAACTAATAAACACCATAATAATGTTATTGAACAAAACAAACTAATTAATTTAAAGGCATTAAAATTTAATATTTTTGTATGTCGAAATCCCTTAGCAGTCCGCTGCACCATCCCACCACGGCTCCAATCGACCCGGACTAGCCTGTAAAAATTTGTAAGAGTGAATATTTAAAAAAAAAAAAAACACCCAGTAAGATACGCGTTGTTTCCATACGCAATTATATAACAATAACATAGATAATTCCTACCACATTTCTTTTTATGGAGTATATCGGTGACTAAGCGAGATACCCATCATTTCTCATTTTGAATTCCAAAAGGATTTCACATTTCATTATAAAGAACCCAAAAGAGTTCACATTCTGTTAGGTCGAACCCGAAGGTCCACTGTCAATTCATGCATAAATTATTGAAAATAAAAGTATACGGAAACATACTACTTGCACAAAAAGTATCTTACTTTGATTGATCAAATGAGTTTTTGAAAAAAAAATATACTAGAAATTTACAGCTAGTTTATATGAAATCTGCCGTGTAAGACTTCTTTGGTGGTGAATTGTGGGACAATTGCACACTATTCAAGAAAAATGACACTTTACAAACATGGAAAATGTTCGCATGCTCAAAATTTATCATTGATCACTACTGCCTTATTCGTTAAGCTAACCAATTTTCACTAATTTTGTTGTTTATAACCAAAATGGTCTTGCGTGAGACCTTTATATCTGTATAAATTAGCAGTCTCAATGTGAATTCACCAATCACATTTCATTTAGAACTAAAAAATGAATGGAATATGATTAAAATATTATGAAAATCAATTTCCAATTGTACAAGTTATATTCTAGATTCTTAGTCGAAAATTAAAATTGAGATCCATTTTTGGCATAGTAAATGTTCGAATTGGAAAAAATATATTTCTATAAAGGTTGTAACCCTTTCAATTATGTTTCCAACTCACTTTGAATTGCGTCAATCAGATATTGGAAAAGAATGTTATGGACAAAATACCGACCGTTGTACAGAGACAAGAAAATTCGCACGCGGATGCGACTTTCCTTATTCGATTGGAAGTCTTTTGGAAACCAATTTTGACTTGATTTTCAACAAATTGTATACTCCTACAAATACCTTACAATATAATACATACTGGGGATCTCTCATATACATCTTATACTCCAATATTTATCAATTATTATTATTAAAGGAAGAAAATTTATAGTTTTTGTAAGAGAATTAAAGGAATCTTGCAAGAATTCAATCAAGTGGAGATTCAAATATGATTTTTTTTGGGCAAAGAAGAGAATGAGCAAATAGAGATTCTTCAAGAAACCATTGAAGAGATTCATCTTCATTTTCTCAATAGTATGAGATGAACCCTTGTTATGATATTTTTAGTCTTTGATTTATTATTTTGACTCTAATTCGATTTGATTTGTGAATGTTTATTATTGTTTTTATTGTTCGTTTCAATTGCGTGGTCACCAATTGAATTGTTAAGAGAGACAATAGGGTTTAAGCACAACATAATATACATTGTAAGGTTCGATAGATGATAGAGATATACATTTATGCTTTATATGGTTTCAATAGGTATTCTAGCACTTATTAATGCATTTATCTTGTTTGCATCTTTTATCGAGAGATAAAAAGGTCACATGAAGGGAATAGATTTGATCGTAATCGAGAGAGGCTTTCAATTAAATTAGGAACATTGACCAATATCAATGATTTCAAATTGTCATTTTAATTGTTCCACTAAAAATGGAATAATAAGGGGGCTTCAACGTCTTAACAATGCATCTTACATATTTGAAAAACATATTTACTTACTTAAATTGTCATTTTAATTGTTACACTAAAAATGGAATAATAAGGGGGATTCAACGTCTTAACAATGCATCTTACATATTTGAAAAACATATTTACTTACTTTCATTAGTTTAATTGATAATTTATGTATTAGTATAGAAAAAAATCACAAAATTTGTTTACTATTCGATTAAATTTGCAATTAATTTTAACTCGATTAAACACATAGTACTCGTGGATTCGACACTCTAATCATATCATTATGTTACTTGACCACAATCCCGTGCACTTGCGAGAAATCAAATGAACATATACTTACATGTCATCTTCAGTACTTATATCTATACGATGTGATCGATCAACGACCATAAGAGTGCCAAATGCTACGATTAGGACTTAGTTTGTTTCCATCTTTGGACACATCATATGCTCATTTCCCAACTCATCAGTATTAGGCTCGTGATGTCCATTATTGTTTTGTATAGATCTCGTACGATCACTGTGTTGATCTTTGCCGCCTTACTCTGCCAAATTTCTTCCTCTAGTTAGCAATATCTTGCATGCCGAGCAAATTGATTTATATTCATATTTTCAAGTAATTGTCAATACTAACAAGACAAGCTATGTATACTTTAATGGTAGATGCGTGTCATTCTTGACCCTGTTATTAGATGTAGACATGTATCCTTGATAAAATGCAACATCTATATGCTCATCTTCAACTTCGTGATTGGAAGTATTAGCCTTGTGATAACCATATCCGCCATGTTCAGATCCCCTATCACTACATTGAAGGATCTCTCCAGACTTGCTTGGCCAGATTATAACCTCCATTAGTCGGAAACATCATGCTTGCAAAATCGGTTCAAAACAAAAATAGTTAAATTTGTTGCTAAACGATTAATTTCTTTTCATGATTTTGGTTAACTGTTTTGTCTTCTAAAAATACTTAGTTTAATCTTTAATTAGAAAATAATTTACAATGTCATTTACGTACATAATTCCCAATGCACTATATATATATACACACACACACACCTATGACCCCTAGCTCTTTTATTAGATCTATGCATGTCGTCTTGATGAAACAAATAGTCTATATCTTATCTTCCAAATCATCTTTGGAAATATTTGTTGGGAATTTACTTAACATGTATAGTGGAGAATAAAATAATTTCAATTCCTACTAAAAATCTGTTTTGTGTTTAGATAGAAACTGTGATAGAAAATCATACCTTTTGTAAATTCTGTAAACTCCTTTACTAATCTAAGAACACAAACAATCATGATCTGCAATCCACAAATGTACAATTGTCTAGCTTGCAATGAAAATTCACATAGGGAACAAGAATGAAAGAATTAAGGTTTCAGTTTCTCTTTTCTTGTGCTAGCCAGAATATGAATTATGTCATATTTTAATTTTTCTAAAACCCTAATGACTAATTAATATAAGTCCAAGTGGGCTTGGCTCATCTCTCAAACTTAACCCGATTCAATATTTAATTAATTCAATTAATTAAATTTGGTCAATGAATTCTAATTAATTAATTCATGCATATTATCAAGCAGCCAATTAGTTAATTGTACAATACTTGTTAATTAATTAATTAATTGGTGAATCTCATTCTTCTTGTTCTTTTTTGTGTGTGACCCATCATATTCTAGATTACAATGCCTAAAGACGTGAATTACTATTTTGATCCAATCAAAATTGATAAATTATAATACCCCTTTCTAATTTATCATCAACTCACAAATGTCATCCTAGATTGACATCTAGCAATATATCAGTCAATACGTGTGACGGAAAATATCACATTTTGTATGACAAAACAAACTTGTTTGTTATCGTGAAACTATAATCCTTTTTCTCAATATGATCCAATCAATTACGAGATATGGAATCTCAATTATTGATTGTATCTTTCGTCCCACTTTTAAGTCAATGTAAGTTAAAAACTCTGTTTTGACTTATGAGTACACATTGGCCAAGGATTTCGTTATCAACTTAACTGAATGAAATGTAGATCATAATTGCTTACTATATAAGCGTGACAAATCCTCTGTTGATCATTTACAACCTTTATATGATTCATAACATATCCAAACGATGCTGTATTAGCAATCCTTCATTGAGCAACATTCAATATCGCCAAAGTATAACTGTCCTCATATAAGACATTATGTTGACCTCAAGTCAGCTGATCAATTCCATTATTAGATTAACCATTGACACTCATATAGTTATCCATGTGGAATATCGAGTTTCCGATATTTTGTTCTATAACAAAATATCTACATATTTATTCAAGTATCACCACACTTTAACTTGTGAGATCGGGTACTTACTTGAAAGTAAATTAAAATTCAGTCATATATAATTTATATTTCACAATCATAATTCCTTGCAATTAATAAATTACTAAGAGTTGAATCTATAGATTATATTATTTAATTTATTAAAACATTAATTCAGTTAAATAATAGATCTTGTCACATATATGTATCAATTATATATTAAAAATGTTTATGTTCAAAGTTGATTGGATCTAGAGTATAACACTTGTAAACTCCCACTAGATCTAATCACTTATGTATCTAATATCATAAGAGTCTACATGAAGACCATGTTATGCTGTGACAACCCTTTGTCAATGGATTTGTACTATTATCAATTGTGAAAATTCGTTCTTTCTTTACGTTATTTCTTCATATTATCACTCTAGTAAGATAATACTGCCTTAACACATGCTATGATAATTGATGAGGAGACCTTAGTTCTTTTGCTTGCATGATGGCTCCATTGTTATCACAATGCATAAGCTAGTCATCAACAATGTTAGTACACACTCTAATTCATTAGTGAACTTCTTGATTCAGATCACATTCTTTGTTGCTTCTAAAGTAATGGTATATAAGGCTTCTACTATTAAATCAACGGTTATTTCCTGTTTGGAACCTTTCCAACACACCGCTTAAGATTAAACCAATATCTTGATTGAGATTTGTTATCATTCTAGTTGGACTCGAAGTTAGCATCAGTGTATCAATGAACTCTTAATTCATTTTATCCATATAAAATCTTCTCAAGATTTTATCTATGTAGATTACGATGAATTAATCAATCTTCTAAATCTATCTTTGTAGATCAAGTTGCTTCTCATATATTTTTCGTAAAGATATTATTTGACTTCCATAATTTCAACAATTAAAATACAGGGACGTCGTTTCCTTTAATATGTCTTATACATATAATATTTTGAATGCAACAATGCTTTCACTATCTTCCTGTAAACACACAATTCCGTCTTTATTTTTTATCAAATCAAACCCTTTTGATTTTCTCATCGAGACATAGATTCCAGCTCCAACATGCTTGTTTCAATCCATATAGATTGATTAAACTTGCATACCTTGTAAGCGTATTTGGATTCAAAACATTCGAATTATGTCATGTACACTTCCTCTTGTAAGTTTCTGTTAAAGAATGCAGTTTTAACATCTATTTGTCATATCTCATAATCATGGTATACAGCTATTGCAAGCAAAATCTGAATGGACTTTAGCATGGCTATAGGCTAAGATGTTTCCTTGTCTTTGTTTATAATCTTTTATTATTAGTCTTGCTTTATATGTATGGATATTTCCATCTATGTTGACCTTTTCGTGGAAGCTCAACCTATGGGTTCAACACTTGACTTTGCTTATGCATAATTAGTAGGTTCAGCATCTTCGATTAGTAATTACGAATTTGTACGTTCCAGGAGGTCGAAAGATCCCACAAGTCTCCACTTCTTGGTCAAGAGTATGTCCCTCAGCAGTGTGGGATCAAACATAAGTTCATCTACTTGGTCAACTATATATGTGGATTCTTGAACTCCTTCAAGATTTATTCTGCTCCCACTGTCATCTCCTAGAATAAATACTTTCTCTAGAAGTATGACATGTCTTGAAATGTGCACCTTCTTCTCAAGGTGATTATATTATTGATATCCAATTGTCTTTTTTGGATATCCCACTAGTATACATTTATTAAATTTAATCTCAAACTCATCTGACTCAGTGCGCATCACATTAGCGTCATAGTCCCAAACTTTTATATAAGACAGGTTAGACTTTTTGTCTTTCCTAAAACTCTTATGAAATTTTGTCAACAGACTTAAATGGGACACGATTTAGTGTGTAGCATGTGGCAATCAGTACACGAACTCAAAACGATTTCGAAATGTTTGCCTGGCTTATTATTAATTACACTATATCTAATAGTGTACGATTCCTCCTTTCAGATATACCATCATGTTGCGGTGTAAATGGAAAAGTCCAATATGAGAGAATCTCATTCTCTTTTAGATTATCTAAATTCTCCCTTTTAGATATTCTGCACCTCAATCAAGTCTTAGTGTGAGAATACATATACCTATTTGTTTCTCTATTTCTACCTTGAATCCCTTGAACATTTTAAGAATTTCCGACTTGAATTTCGTCAAATATACATGACCATTAAGTCGAGAACTCGATCTGACTATTAAATAGGTATAAATCCATTTCGATTACTTATTGCAATTTCATCTTGATATCTCACCAAGGTGATTAGATCATGTACATAGCACGATCATTATGTCTCATCTCAGAACAATCCAAAATGTCTGAGGCGATTGTTCGTGTGAGTAAGCCAATCTAAACCTATTTGACATACTTTATATGTGCATGCAAAATATTATCTCGTAATCCCAACAATAGATTACACATAAACTCAAAATTGTTCATCTATAGGCACGTAAAACTCAATCAAGAGTTTTTTGGTACACTAAATATCATATTTTACGTAATTTTAAAGATTCGACATTACCAACAAGTATATATTTAAACATCTTTAGAGTATGATGATTACAGACCATCATTTACGTAGATATATTGTAAAGACACTTTCTTTGTTAATGTCTCTCACAGAAATACTATTGAGTGTTTGGTTCCATCAGGATATTTGAGATCCCCAACATATGAGATAATTGCATAATTATCATTGATCTTATATTCTCAACTANATATATTGTAAAGACACTTTCTTTGTTAATGTCTCTCACAGAAATACTATTGAGTGTTTGGTTCCATCAGGATATTTGAGATCCCCAACATATGAGATAATTGCATAATTATCATTGATCTTATATTCTCAACTAATATCATTAGATGCCATGTACATCTATACCAAACAATTTCTTCAACTGTCAAGATATATACAACATGATATGCTTCTTTCTACTCTATATAGCAAGATTATGTAAGTCTAATAACTATTTGTGCTCAACTACTCTTATCTTTAGTCGATATTTGTATATCTATTCCAATCACAAGTTATTCATTCGAAAACAAATAGAATAATTTATAGCAGCACTATTCAAGTATCACATTATCCTTATGAAGGACAACATCGATACCTATTAACTAGATCCATGTCCTGACAAATATTAGGGCAAGTATACATCATATCATACTTCTAATTCTTAATCGCACTAGATATTGTCATCTGGATATTCCTTTGTGCGCTTATAAAGGACATATATGAAGACTCATATGTTCACCTTTCTATACAGGACATCAACATGGTAGCAATTCCAGACTTAAAAATATTCTAGAATTTTTATGGTATATGGCTCTTGTGATAGAGAAACAAAACTAGAATAATATATTTGCTAAACCCATGTCCTTTGTCTTAAAAATTAAGGACAACCATTTCAAAATTGTAACACCCCAAACTCTAAATAATGGAAGTATTAACATTTAATAATCTCTTAAAATCATAAATGCGGAAGCGATTACAATTTTTCTTTGACATAATAAACATCAATGACTTATTATTTTAAAATAATTTGTGGTCAACAAAATATAGAACAATTAAATCAAATTTTAAATTTAATTACTAAAATAAACTCAACGTTTAAATACTGAGTCCGTACAAGCCGTCACCTTGAATCATTTTGCTTTCATCATCCAAAAATGGAGAGGGATATCGTAGGATGAGCTAACACTCAGTAAGCAAACATCATGCATATGACGCATAGTTATGATATTCATATGACCTACTTTTCAAAAAAAAAAAAAAAAAGCATTTCTCAATATGTATCTTCTCTCTTTCATTTCTTTAAAAACTTGACTTTGACGTCGTGACCTCACTTGGTGTATAGCCTAGCCAATCAGAATGCAGAGGGCAATTATTATTTGGAACCCGATCGATTCCTACCGGTAGTAACGTAAAGCGGTTAACATTAACATTAATTTTACCATTGAAAATTGGTCGGTGAGCCGGTCCCTACGCCCCATTTCCCACTCACAACTTGCATAGCATAGACATACACCTTGTAATAAAATGTTCAAGATACATATCTTTAAAAAAAAAAAAGCATTTCTTTACTCATTGATATTTGGAAACTTCTTTTTCCTTAAAACTTCATGTATGCTAATGAATGCATTGACATGCATGAATATGTCATGACAAGCATTTATGGCATAAAAAGTAATGATCAAATATCATGTTTACATAATGACAACTTAATTAACATGTTAATATATACACATGAAAATGAGGGGAGATTCACTTACATGAAATCCGTTGATGTTAAATTTGAATGGTGAGTGGAGATGTTGCAAGTCGCCCACGAAGTCAACGTACCAAAAATCCTAATTCAATACTATTTATTTGGAAACTTCAAAAATATTATTAGATATTACTCCAGTCTAGACCATTGTTTTACTAATTTAAATCTATTTATTGTTATGTAAAGAATTATAAGAACTAAAAGCGATCCTACTATTGAAACAAATCAGTTTTGTCTCACTCGGGTCTTGTTTGGTGAAATCCCTAATGATAAAATAATTTATTTCTCTACTTAAATCAATGCTCTTAAAATACTAGAATAGAGAGACCTGAAGAAAAGTGAAGACTTCATTCAATTTAGACCAATTAGATTCATAAAAATGATGGCAGTAGACTTTAAATACATGCAAAAATCAATTACGTTATGCAAGATTCAATACAAAGACAAAATATGAGATAAGAAGAATTTAGAAGATAAAATAAACCTAGATCATATATCGTTCTAGAATTAAAGAGTTACAAAAAAATTAAGAGAGTAAACTAGGTTCTAAACCTCAAAGTCCAAATTAAAACTAAGCTGGTGCTATGATTTTAATTCTATTACCATGGAAATTAAATTATATGTGCGTGCATATTCGGTTCAAAATATAGTTTATTCCCTAATTCAACAAACCTTCAATTTACCCATTATAATGATTCATAAGTTGACTAATGATTGCCAAGCAAAAATCAAAAATTTTGGATACCTTGAGGATTCAAACTTGATCAAGCAGCAGCTTCAAAGTGGATGTCAGTCCCAAATTGCAATAGTTGTATATATGGGCAAAATCTTTATTTTTAATCTAATGGCATATAATTAGGTATAATTGGTGCTAATTAATTAAAAAAGCTCCCTTTTTATACTATTAGCTTATTTAAATCCTTAAATTAGTCCTACTAACTAAACTATCATTATGTGTTCAAGATTTTTCATTATTATTATTTTATCTAGTTACACAAAAATACACATATTAAAAAGGGACAATATTTTAATATGATTTCGAGGTCGAATCATAAAGCAAGACGAATCATAAATGTGTGTGTGCGTGTTAGAGCATAATTAAGTTATAAACATATCATAATTGAATTAATAGGTACGTCGATTGTTCAGGGCATCCAAGGTTCGTTTCACCATAAAAATATAATTAGTCACGAGAAAAATAATTATATTAATTAAATAATAAATGCAACATTGATGAGATTAATATATTTAGACATGATAATTACGCGAATGAAGCACGTGGTGCTACAAAATCCTACCCCTTAAAATAAATTTTGTCCTCAAAATTGGAACATTTCAGATAAATAGGGCATTGGCACGTATAGTATCGTCATGCTCCTATGTTGCCACTTCCACTACATGGTTTTTCTAAAATAAGTTAACTAGAGTTATCCTTTTAATTATGAGTCCATTGTCTTCTCCATTTAAGATTTGATGCATTAAAAGTGGAATGATCCCTTGGTTGCTTATGATCCAAGTCTCCCATTAATCTTAATAAAGTTTACACAAATGCCTAAGAATATTAAACTTGATCGTGTGCTATATAAAATGTACACATGGACTAAAAGTAATAAGTAAATTTAAGTTTAGTGTAGGTATACGATTTTCACACTAGACAATCTTATTATTTATTTACTTATTTTATAAAAATTGCACATCAAGGTAATACACCTACGAAAATTATTTCATATCATTTCTGAAAATAGTATTTTACACATTTTGTTAGTCAAATGAAATAAAAATATAGGCCATCAGTTTTATCTACGTTCAAAACTTCATTGTACACATATTTCTTACTCAAGATGTACATTAATGAAGTAACCAATTTAATATATGACACAGAAGGCATACACATTATAACTAATTTTAGCATGCTATATACCCCCTTTATGCATCGTTTCCAATTATATTTAATCAATGTGTATATGCATCTTTTGCTGAGAACAAACTTATTTGATTTATCATATAATTAAAATCATAGTAATTACATTTAAGGACTAATGAGATAACTATTACTTTTGAGTTTTTTTTAAGGCAATTAATCATATATTATTCTAAGAATTAATATTTTGCTGGATATAGGAAATATTGTCTAAAATTTGAAAATTATGTTCCTAAGACACGTGTAATAAAATCTTAAATAAGTAAACGTACATTATCTTATTTTACAATATAACTAGAAAATTTGAATTTAAGAGAATACATTTTTTAAAACAGAATAATACTTTTTTTTAATTCAGTTCAATATAGCACAATTAAAATTCATATAAGTACATAATTTTATTAAAAAAAGCTCATTACGTATTTGAAATTATAGGAAAAACAAATCTTTGGTTGAAATAAAACCATATCTATAATATTTAATTCCTAGTTAAGAAAATCATAAATTGGAAACCTCCTGCAATTTAATAACATCTCATTCGAAAATTGAATTTTGAAATTGATAACTTACTACCGATTACAAAAAAAATTAAAAAAAATAAAATCAACTTCTATGTAGGAGTAAATAATTTTATTTTATACTATCTTCCAAAAACAGTTTGATAGAAAGTACATTTATATATACAGTGTATCGCATATCATGTTTACAAGTAACAAATGTTTTAGATTTATTTGATACAAGATACTACAAATCGTACGTGTTAACCATATCTTGTAATTGAAAATGAGATTTGAAGCTTTAAGGCACTAAGTTAAACATTCATAATTTCTTGTAGGCAATATTGTAGTAAGAATAACATTTTGGAGGAAGGTTGAAGGGGAAAAATATTTGGAGGACAAAAGTAGAAAATAATTATACGATTTGCTCTAAGATACAATTCTTAAAGGACAAAAGTTAGTATTACTTTTTTAAAAAAAATATATATATACAAAAATATAGTATCAATAGGGGTCAATCAAAATACAATAGTTGGAAGAAATATTCCAGAAAATTTATCGACCACCTTCCATGACTAATTATTAAAAAATAAAATCAAAAGTTTCAATTAAGGCAAAGTTTTCTCTATTGAAAAAAAATAAAAAAATACACACGCGCCTAATTTTAATAAATATAACTATAGAAATACATCTCAAAATTGACAAACTTTTTTTTTTTTTTTTTCCAAGAGTTAATATTTAACAGGGTATAGGAAAAATTGTCTAAAATTTGAAAGTTATGTTCCTAAGACATATATGATCAAATCCTAAATAAACAAAAGCACATTATCTTATTTTACAACATGTTTAGAAAATTTGAATTTTCAAAGACAATTTTTTTTATTTTTTTTAATTTTTGGTTATAATCAATTTGAAAATGTAATTAACATATATAAATCAATATATGCCACATATCACATTTATGGATTACTTTCTTTTTCGTTTCTTTTAAATGATATAGAAGAATGTAAATAATATGTCAATATCGTGCTTTTAAATTAAAGAGAACACATTTCAAACTTTAAGTAACATATTTTTTTTTTCATACTAAAGTGGACTGTTGGGAAAGTAACGAAAGAACAAGAGAGCTGAACAAAGACGAAAATGGCAGAAAATACAAAGGGTTGTCTTAAGAGAAAAATACTAAAAATTAGAAGTTCCATGATTTAATCAATTATTACAAAATTAATGTAATTAACATTAAGTTAGAAGTTAAAAGGATTCTTTCAACCCTCAAGCACTAAATTTAGCAAATTGATTATGATTCTCCAAGACAGTATAGCACATACACCCTTTCCATTTGTTGTTTTTTTGTGCTAATAAACATGTGAATTCTTGGGGTCAAAGAATTTAAAAGTTGGAGCACTAATTTAGTAAAATGGTCTATAGTTCCCAAAATCATTTAAGAAAATTAATATTCTACTACAAACTTCTTATTTAAAATTTTAATTATTAATTAAATCCAAAATAATTAGGACTATGAATTAATTAAGTCTTGTCAGTTAAAAACATAAACATGAATCAAGATTTAATAAATAAAAATAATTGCTTAAACTCATTTTTGAAAATTGATAAGCTATTTATCATTCATATTACATAGAATATTATAAGCAAATAAAGTCCTAGTCAACTATCATTAGTTATCAACTAACATGCAAATTATAATAATATTAATAACCATGTATTCAGAATAATAAATGACGTGCATATATCATATTGCAATAAATGACAATAAATTGGACCCTGGACATCATCGAACCATCTTTGAACCATCTAGTGTCACGATCAATATAAATTTATAACGAACTTTATAGTTGAATAAAAATTATGAATTTAAATAAATAAAAGACATTTTTTTCACATAGTCGAAAATATAGGGCACGCTTGGCGATTAAGAAAATGTCACTTCCTCTTATAACGTCAATCACTACATGATACCTTGAAAGTTAGACCATTAAATCAAAGTCATAAATATCCAAGACTATAAGTCTACAACAAAAAAATATTTCTTATCTATGACTATAACATAACCTATTTACTTACAAATCTAGTTCATTAGGACTTCGAAGGGTGATAACACATAAGATGTGCATCCATGTGTGTAAGAGGGATAATTGATTTCATGAAAAATATTGGTCTCGTACTTAAATATAGGGCTCTATTATCGTACATGTTACTATTGTTTTAGTGATATTGTTTAATCATGAATTAGGAAAATCACTTATTTCATGTACTTCTTTAAAATAATGAAAGGCATCTATGGCACAATCCCATACAACATTATCAAAATTATGTTACCACTACAACAATAAAGCATCAAATAAAAATTAGTAATATAAAAATCTAATTCAATCTTAGCAGATGATTGCAAGAGGACCCCTTGTGGTAAGAACTCAGTACGATACCCCCTTTTTTAATTGTATTTTTAAAGTGTACATGATCGATTTTATAACTCTGGGATTTGATACCTAACCGTAACACCCCAAAATCTAGATATCTAATCTGGAAGTTTTATCATTTAATAATCTCTTAAGATCATAAATGCGGAAGCGATTACAATTTTTCTTTGAAAATATCAATGACTTATTATTTTAAAATATTTTGTATTCAACAAAATATAGAACAATTAAATCAAATTTTAACTTTAATTATTGAAATGAACTCAACATTTAAATAAGATAGTACTGAGTCCGTATCATCACAAGTTGTCATCTCGCATCATCTTGTCTTCATCATCTAAAAATGGAGAGGGATATCGTGAGATGTGCTAACACTCAATAAGCAAACCTCATGCTTATGATATGCATATGACTTACTTTCAAGGAAAAAAAAAAACATTTCTCAATATGTATCTCCTCTGTTTCATTTCTTTAAAAACATAAACATTGACGTCGTGAGCTCACTTGGTCTACTGCTTAGCCAATTAGAATGCAGTGGACAATTATTATTTGAAATCCAATCGAGTTCTATCGGTAATACCGCAAAATGGTTAACATTAACATTAATATTACCATTGAACATTGAAAATTGGTTGGGTGAGCCGGTCCCCACACCCCCATTTCCCACTCACAACTTGCATGGCATAGACATACACCTCGTAATAAAACGTTCAAGATACATATCTTTAAAAAAAGCATACTCATTGATATTTGGACACTTCTTTTTCCTAAAACTTCATGTATGCCAATGAATGCATTGACATGCACGAATATGTCATGACAAGCATTTATGGCATAAAAAGTAATGATCAAATATCATGTTTACATAATGACAACTTAAGCAACACGTTAATACATACACATGAAAATGAGGGGAGATTCACTTACATGAAATCCGTTGATGTTAAATTTTGAATGGTGAGTGGAGATGTTGCAAGTCGCCCACGAAGTCAACGTACCAAAAATCCTAGTTCAATACTATTTATTTAGAAACTTCAACAATATTATTAGATATTACTCCAGTCTAGACCATTGTTTTACTAATTTAAATCTATTTATTGTTATGTAAAGAATTGTAAGAACTAACTATTGAAACAAATCATTTTGTCTCACTCGGATCTTGTTTGGTGAAATCCCTAATGGTAAAATAATTTATTTCTCTACTTAAATTAATGCTCTTAAAATACTAGAATAGAGAGACCTGAAGAAAAGTGAAGACCATGAGTTGCCATGACTTCATTCAATTTACACTAATTAGATTCATAAAAATGAAGGTGGTAGACATTAAATACATGCAAAAATCAACTACATTATGCAAGATTCAATACAAAGTCAAAATATGAGATATGAAGAATTTAGAAGATAAAATAAACTATATCGTTCTAGAAATCAAAAGAGTTACAAAAAAACCAAAAGAATGAACTAGGTTCTAAACCTTAAAGTCCAAATTAAAACTAAGCTGGTGCTATGAATTTAATTCTATTACCATGTTAATTTAATTTATATGTGCGGTCATATTGGGATTTAAAATATAGTATATTCCCTAATTCAACAAACCTTCAATTTGCCCATTATAATGATTCATAAGTTGACTAATGATTGCCAAGCAAAAATCAAAATTTTGCATACCTTTGAGGATTCAAACTTGATCCAGCAGCAGCTTCAAAGTGGACGTCAATCCCAAATGGCAATAGTTGTATATATGGGGAAAATCCTTATTTTTAATCCAATGGCATACAATTAGGTATAATTGGTTCTAATTAATTAATAAAACCCCCCTTTTTAAACTATTAGCTTATTTAAATCCTTAAATTAGTCCTACTAACTAAAATATCATTATGTTGTTCAAAAATTATTATTAATTACACAAAAATACACGTATTAAGAAGAGTCAATATTTTAACATGCTTTCTAGGTTGAATCCTAAGGCAAGATGAATCTCATAAGCGTGTGCGCGACATACATACATACATACATACATACATACATACATATATATATATATATATATATATATATATATATTCGAGCATAATAAAGTTATAAACATATCGTAGTTAAATTAATAGGTATGTTGATCATTCAGGGCGTCCAATGTACATTTCACCATAAAAATATAATAAGTCACTAGAAAAATAATTATATTAACTAAATAATAAATGCAACATTGATGGGATTAAATAGATAGACATGATAATTACGCGAATGAATCACATGGTGTTACAAAAATGGTCTCAATATAGTCCTTTTCATGCTTAGCTAATATAGTATCATCAATATCACAATTAGAATTACTACCTACCATCAGACTTTTACATAAATACAACAAACTCGATCTACATGATGAAATTTTGTACGAGATTTAAACCCTATTAAAACTCAAGTACCAATGTAAAAAAGATTGTATTAGGTTACAAGTGTAACTAAGAAGTTATCATAATACTATAGAAGTTTTTAACATAAAACCTACAAATCGATTCATGTAGCTCTCTTCAATCAATTCTCAATTGAGAATGAAAATACAGTCTATAAATCTTTTAGAGTAATCTAATCTTAAACACACTATCATGGTTAGCATCAAGGTATACAAATGAATCTCATTGCTAAGAAATTTTTTTGTCTAACTAAATATACTCCTATTGAGTATAACATTTATTTTATAAAAAAATGAGTTTTATTGATCATAAACTCATTAGTTTCCTATTTAGTTTTTTTAAGAATCTGCATGTTCTCAATAAACATAATATCCAATTAGAACTTCCATCACGTCTCAACTAGGTTGGAATTCTGTACTCCATATATACTATCAATCACTTTCCTCAAATTTCTCCACTAGATTTCTGGAAAATTAATCATTGAAATTAAATAGCTCTTAACTCTCACTCGGAACCAAGAATAATTGAAATTAGATAGTTCTTAGATAGTTCCCATTTGAATATATAGCTCACACTCGTATACAGATTACTCCCACTTGAATCAAGAGTTTGAACCAACTCTTTTGTATTCAAAACTGATTGATCAATACACATAATATCAATTTTAATAATATTCTCTAAAATTTTCTCTCTTACAAAGAAAAAAAAATGTTAAATGTCACATCTTGTGACCTAATATCCATCCAAAATCTCACATAAGTACCTTTTTTGGACGGTTACATATATCTCAGAGATTCATCTCATTCTTAATACACTCGTATTCCCAAACTCATTATCAAGAACTTACATAATCGATTATGAGTTTAAGACAACCCATATTTGATTATCTACGTGTCCAAATTTTATATATTATGAAGAAACTAACAGTGAGAAAATCCCATTAAGTGACACATTGCAGTTAACAAATAATCTTCTCGAAAGAAAATACATAAATTGGACTGCATTATCTCAAGTCTCATCACGTTCAATAATATTATATTCTTTCTTCCCAATAAACCATATAATTATTAGTGATCAATAAATAATCAATACAATAACAATTTCTCTTTCATTACATAGATCATAGATCTCTCGTGATAGAGATTCATGCTCTCATTCTTCAATTTGATTTTCTAGTCTCTTTCAATAATGGCTAAATAAATACAATATCTTCAACATATAATAATCAAATGAACAAATGAAGTGTATGAATCCATCTATAAATGTAATGATAATAACTATCTTACAAGAAATTCGAACGGATTTACTTAATGAAAGTTTAGCTCTTACTGTTTTGAATAGTTTTCTCAACTCAAAACCTCAAACCATTGCACAAATATCCAGAACCATAATTAAACATCACCATTGTGAGTATGAACAAACTACCATGTATAGGTTCAAGTAATAGACCACTTTTGGAAGAACAAAAACTGAGATCAAGTTTAGTGGAGCCTTTGATACTATCTTAATTTCAAATAGAAGGTCAGTTTCTCCATTGTTTGCAACACTAAGTTATATTGTCAGTCATATAAACCTCCACTCCATCATCATTATTTTTATATATCTATGTATCAAGTCAAAGGCTTGACAATAGACTAAAAACATATCTTGATCTCATATAAAGTGGGTTTCTAATACTTGAATCCAGTATCCACATAAGATAAAATCCAATATGTATACTGTTGACACATAAAAAACACTAAAATGAACATAGTCAAGTGCAATATCCTTTAGCCTGACTACTTTCAAGCTAAGAAATTCAAACCGTATGGTTGAAACGCTTGAACCCTTATAATATTGGTCCTCTACCAAAACCACTTTCATATATTTATTTTTTATTCGGTCTTCTTGGTCCGTTTTCCATTATCCTCATCATCCGCATTTGTTTTAGTTCAGTTAAAGATTAAGATCCGAAATCTTTTGCGAATTAGAATATTGCTACACAAGCATGTCTTCTAAATTTAGCAACATTAAGTCACAAGTCTTTTAACTCACACAGTGGGTAGTCAATAGACACTTCAATTCATAAGTCACATTGACTTTAAAAGTTCTCATCCGTTGAAATGAGATTAGTTTGAACTTATTACTCACAAAAAAACAAAATTGTGACCAACAAAAAAATTGTTAACACTATACTAATCATCTCAGCTCAGTTACATTTGAGAAAAAAAAATCTTTTATAATAGAACTTAACAATTCAAATGCTCTTGCACTAGATACCTTTTACGTACTTGACAAAATTCTTGATCTTTATTCTCTTGAGTAGTCTAACCTACATAAGGTCTTCAATTACGTGGTTAATGCTATATAAAACATCATGTTCTTTTAACTGAAAAACTTATTATGCCAAATGTTATTGCATTTAGCTTGTCACCTTTATTAAAGTCAACAACTATAGATTTTGATGCCATGATCTATCAGATTTTAGAATCGTTTTATTCTCAGTCAATGCCCATTTATGCACGTATATCATTTTGTATCCAAGCAAATTAACATATACGATAGTTCAACGTTGAGTCGAAAGTTCACCGTGTTCCCAATCATCGTCTGCAATCATATTATTTCACTATCATAGACTTAATTTCATAATGCAAAATTCCATAAGTTATAAGGAAGAATTATTAATTCTTCCAGCTTGAGAACTCCCACTCAGTTGTTGAATCAATTAATTCTAAGAAGATTTTCTCTAAATCTTCCAATTATCGAACTACCACTCAACTGACAATCAATAGGACTAAGTAAAAATCTCACTATTTTTCCCACTTTAGCATTCATAACAATTCACAAATTAATAGATATCATTTAATTCAATAAGATAATTTCATAATGTGCAATAAAAGTATAAACATGTACATTTATCCAATTATGACATATGCCATGATATCACAAATTATATCTTCCAGAAAATAATTTCGATTATAATTGAAAAATAAAACTCACATCATTTAAATTTTATTATACAAACTCTCAACCTTACTTTAATATTTGTTGCAACACAATATCAACAAATGAGAAGTGGCATAAGAATTATCATATTCTTCTTATCACAAAAAATTGTCCCAAAAATATTTACGTGTTCCATTAGGTCATGCTCTAGATCCATTTATTAATTTTAATAAACATGGTTTTTTTAACAAGTTCCATAGCCTTTGCTTTTCTAACCTTCCCTCTAAGGATGCTATAAGTTTGCTTAGATCCAATAATATCCGATCGAGCAAAAAAAATAGGAAACAAGTTATAATGGATCAGATAACTTAATCAAATACCCATACATCTCATGAACGAATATTTTATTGATTTAAGAAAAAAGAATTTACTCAAGTTAAAAAAATATTTTTAATACTTTTTATAAATTTATTTCAAGCATTAAATACAAAAAAAATTTTTTTTTTAACTAGTCAAATATTAATTTACATATACTGAAAGTTAAGAATAATTCAGGGACCAATCTAAAAGTTTCTAGAATTAAAATCGAGTTCCTAATGCTCCCTTATGTGAGGGACCAATTTGCAATAATTTTCTTAAATTAATAAGAAAAATGGGCGCGTTAGCACCACCATGTCGTTCTCGAAAAAAATCTCAATTCATCATGCCAACTAATTTTGACGTTTTTAGATATCTGCATAGTCAAATTTTACAAAATTGATGTTTAAGACCACGCTTGGGACATCGATGGATCTGTATGAGAGTGAAAAAGGCAAAAAAAATCATGCAAAATTTTTAGATTTTCAACAAAATTTCGATATTTCATAACTTCTTCATTTTAGGGCCAAAATTATTGATCTTTATATTATTGGAAATGTGTGGAGAAGATCTATCCAACAAAACAAATGGGAAGCATAAAACACTGTGTAGAAAAATTTATGATGTGATGAAATTTCGGATTTTACCAATCTTCTTGCAAAAAATCAAATTTACGTCCAAATTTGGAAATGTCATAACTTCTTCATTTCAAGGTCAAAATTAATAATCTTTATATCATTAGAAAGGTCTTGAGAAGATCTATCCAGCCATATCAAATGGGAAGCATAACACAATGTAGAAGAAGTTATCATGTGATGAAATTCTGAATTTTATCAATATTCATGTAAAATGTCCAAACTTCAAACCCTCATAACCTCTTTGTTTTAAGTCCAAAATATAAGTCCTTTATATGGTTGGAAATGTTATTAAATTATCTTTCTAACAATACTAATTTTACTTCATTATTAGTAATATATAGAAAATAGTAAATTATCAAAAGATGTCATTAAAGACTGCATAAGGTTTCAAAACTTTACATATTAATTTCATAACCCGATTGTATCATGTAATGGCATATTTAAGCATGTATTACAACAAGGAATTCAACTTTATGGCTTTGATCCAATGAAGTAATTTGAAGCATACTTTAACATGAATTTCAAGTGAAATGATGAATTCCAAGATCTTTTGAATGGTTGACTCACCTTGCTTTTCAAAACTCCAAACTTGCAATTTTCTTGCACTCCAATGGTCCCAATCCCGATCACAATAGAAGCGGATTATTAGCCACAACCTAAGTGACAATTTTTGTGAGTTTTCACGCCATAATAGTAGTTCTAGGTACCTTTCAATTTTGGGAATATTTTTCGTATGAATTTTCACCATTTTTGTACCATCTTTTTTTTTTTTTTTTCTCAATTGCTAGACAAAAAAAAAATGGAGGTTTTATGGGACTTATGGGGAGTTGTGGATTTGAATTCCAAATTCAAATCACTCCCTCCAACTCTTTTGATGTCTTGTGGGTCGGGTCACCTCACATAGGCAACCCATGATCCATATTTTCTAACA
>CAIGRO010182780.1:0-12296 GCA_903798355.1 Fraxinus baroniana
AATTTTAGTTTGGTGCAAAATTGTGTAAATTTTGGTACAGCATTGGAAATGACACAAGTCTTCTATATTTGCATTTGGAGCTAGCACCCCTATTTCTTAACATTTTGGCAGAGGATCATGCTACTATTCTCTATATTATTTCACTTTTGTTGTATATTCGACAAGCTTATAGATACAATACCATATTACTGCAGGGGAAAATGGGTAACGTATTTATCAGCAATGTTGACGCCACTGCCGCGTTAGATGGTGATCATCAACACTATTGAATAATTGTAGGCAATTTGAACAAATCTGATTATATTTGATAGTTGATACCTAAGACGACAAGTGTTGTTCTAAAACTTGACAATAAGCACAAGATACGGCTTTATGCATGCATGTGCAAAAAGCCTATACCACCTTACTCTAATATGATTCGTAGATCAAAACCTTTATAGTATCCATTATGAAGAAGATGAATAATGACTAGTGAAATAATCTTTCATTTTCCCTTTCTTACAAGAGACCACGTGACACGAAATTATTAAAAGAAAGTGCTGCATTTTCGAGAAAGTTTATTTCAACTTTGCACCAATTTGTTGAGAAGTTTAGCAAATATAAAATAAGTTATTACTGATAAGATGGATTCTTAGAAGAGAACTTTTGATACGATGAATTCTACTATAATTTGGGATAAAAAATTTAATGGGTTGGTTTCAATCAACACTCAAGTTATTTGGGTCGTGGTGGATTCAAAGTTAGTCACATCACATGCATATGCCATTGTCATTATGGATGCAATAAATTTTATTTGAATTCTTAAATAAATAAATAAAAGGATTATTTCAGTAAAAAAAATTCAATATTTTTATCTTGGTCCCTCCACAAAGTATATTTACTAGTACGACTTAGGTGGCAGAAAAAACTTTTGGGAATTCCCACGACAAATGGTCAGCATAGGTCCCCGAGTTTCTTGAAATTAGTTAAAAATAAAATAATGTCAGGTAGCGGTAAAGCAATTAGAAAAGAAATTAGTGGAAGGGAATAGTGCTTAACATTCGTCCAATCCCACTTTCTAGAGATAGATTGGGAAAAGGATTTGTTCGAGGAGCACAATCTATCCACGCAAGAACACTCAAATCCAAACAAAATTTCCGAATATCGGAAAGTGAGTAGGATATGGACAAAATATTATAATAACTGTTTATCTTGGTAACTGTCCAGCTCACTATGCACTAACTAATTACGCCGTTAATTCTTGATATGCTATTGGATATTTATTAGCAACACTGTTTAAGAAAAATTGTATTCATATACGTGTTTAAATTCCCTACTGGGGGCCCTCTGCGCACCTATTTATACCGATAGATGAGGTAGTAATTGGTGAGGACACGAATCCATAACCTTGTGTCCTTTTTTGACTTCCCCTGGTACGCGTCTCTCTCTTGTTTCTTCACGATCTGTACACGTACAAATATGGTACACCTCTAGTTCCAGGATTTGGACTTGGTTTTGATGATGATGACATTTCACTTTATATGGATTATTATGCGGAAAATGATGTGTGATTTTTTCTTTTCTTTTAATTAGATGAAAACTGGAGCTGAAGCGCACACAAGAGAAACTCAAGAAGAAAAGGAGGGATATCGTATGAAGAAGTTTAGAATGTGGGAGAATGACGATAAACCAGATCACAACAGGTCTTCCTCTTCTGGTACTAATGGTGATGAACCTCAGGATGCAGATTATTCTCCCTGGACATCACTTAGCTATGAGTTAGAGAGCCTAGTTTTTGCTAGATTTCCAAGGTCAGAGTACTGGAAATTAAGCCTTGTGAATAAGAGGTGTTTGGCTCTTTTAAACAATGGTGAGCTTTATAAGATTAGGAGGGAAATTGGGTTTAAAGAATCTTCTGTTTTCATGTTGGCAATTGGGGAAAGCAGTTGGTGGACATTCGATCGAGAATTTAAGTCTCGAAGGAAGCTGCCAATTTTACCATCAGATTCTTGTTTTTCATTGGGAGATAAAGAGTCCCTTTGTGCCGGGACTCATCTTCTTGTCACAGGCAATGAGATAGATGGTCTTGTTCTTTGGAGATACGAGTTGGCAAAGAATAAATGGTACAAAGGTCCATCTATGATTAGCCCAAGATGCTTGTTTGCATCTGCAACTTGTGGTACCTCTGCTTATGTGGCCGGTGGGATGGGGGCAGGAGCGAACAGTGAAGTCTACGATTCTGCTGAAAAATATAATCAAGATGACGGATCGTGGAAACGACTTCCAAGGATGAAGAGGAGGAGGAAACTTTGCTCTGGATGTTACATGGACAATAGATTTTACGTGATTGGGGGACGAAATGAACACGGAGAACTAACATGCGGTGAATTTTTCGATGAAACTATAAATAAATGGAAGCTCATACCAGACATGTTGAAAGATGATCCAGTACAATTAGCCCATTCACCGCCTCTTGTTGCTGTTGTAAATAACGAGTTATACTCACTCGAAGCTTCTTCAAACCAGCTGAAGATGTACTTGAAGAACACGAATGAATGGAAGCATTTGGGGCCAGTTCCAGTACGAGCTGATGGCAGCAGAGGCTGGGGTGTTGCTTTCAAGTCTTTGGGAAACGAACTGTTGGTAGTAGGAGCATCCTCTGCTGGTAATTGCATGGCCATATATACCTGCTGCCCAGATGCTAATACCGGGGAAGTCCAGTGGAGACCTGTTGACAGTGGCAGAAATCGACTTAGTCACTTTATTTTAAATTGTTCCATAATGGCAGCTTGACTTGAGGGAGGAAGGAAGAAACACTAGATACCAAGATTGTTTCCGTAGTTAATATCACTCTGTGAATGCATGTGTAATCTGAATATCACTAATCCAATCAGTACCAACTCTGTATCATGTATTGAATAAAATTGGATTAACCAAAGTATTTCTGGTCCTTGATTGTTTGATATGACCATGAGATTAGTGATATGATTAAATGTGTCATCTATATCAATTCAATATTTTACTGGAGGGTCTCCTATTTATAAGCACCTGCAATCCTATAATAAGATCAATATCCAGGCTGAATGATCCCACCAAAACCACCTTCAATCGGCAAACTAGCTTTCTCAATAACATTAGCAAAGCCTGCCAATCTTTCTCTGCTTGCGGACGGATGCATATCAATGGCTCAGCTCAAGCAAATCCACTGCCAAATGATCACCACCGCCCGCATTCATGACACCTACGCTGCCAGCCGGTTACTAAACTTTTGTGCTCTGGCAGATTCCGGGGATCTCAATTACGCTCTCAAACTCTTCAAGAGCACCCCAGAATCCAATTCATTCATGTGGAACACGATCATAAGAGCTCAAGCCAGTAGCCAAAACCCTCAAAAAGCACTGCTTCTATACAATGATATGCGGAGGCTCGGTGTAACTCCTGGGAAACACACATTTCCTTTTGTCCTCAAGGCTTGCTGTAATCTAAATTCTATTAGAACTTGTAAACAAACGCATGCCCATGTGTTGAAATTTGGGCTGGACTTAGATTTGCATGTTGTTAATGGTTTGATAAGAGGGTACTCAGTTTCGTTTGGCTTGGAGGATGCACGGAAAGTGTTTGATGAAGCTTCTGAGAGGAACTTGACTATTTGGACGACGATAATATGTGGGTATGCTCAGAATGATTTTGCTGATGAAGCAATCAAGCTGTTTAATGATATGATTTTTAACGGATACGAGCCTAATGGAGTAACTTTATCTTCAGTGTTATCAGCTTGCGCTCAGTCAGGGCGTTTGGATTTGGGAAAAAAAATTCACGAGTATATGGAAGAGAAAGGGAATGAATTAGGAGTGATTCTTGGGACTGCATTGGTGAATATGTATGCAAAGAATGGAGCAATCCCCGAAGCAAAACAGTGTTTTCATAGTTTGAAAGAGAAAAATATTGCAACCTGGAATGCAATGATTTGTGGGCTGGCTGTCCATGGACATGCTAATGAAGCGCTAGAATTCTTTAAAATGCTAGACAAACAAAGAATGATGCCTAACGATATCACCCTTGTTGGGGTTTTATCTGCGTGCTGCCATGCTGGCCTGTTTAATTATGGTTGCCGAATCTTTTATACAATGGAGAAGGTTTATGGTATTGATCCCAAGCTAGAGCATTATGGATGCATGGTTGACCTGCTTGGAAGAGCTGGGCGGCTGCTGGAGGCTGAAGAGCTGATAAAGGGAATGGTTTGGAAGGCTGATGTGGTGATTTGGGGAGCATTGTTAAGTGCCTGTAAGGAGTATGGAGATATTGAGGTTGCTGAACGAGTGGCAAAGGAAATTCTTGTTTTGGATCCTGATAATCACGGGGCATATGTTGTTTTGTCCAATATGTATGCAGAGGCTGGAAGATGGGAGGATGTGTCCCAGAGGAGGAATGTGATGAAAGAAGGAAGTTTGAAGAAGACACCCGGGTTGAGCTTGGTGGACGGTGATATGTGATTTTGTAATCTTGAACACTCGAGGCACGTTTGATGAGGTAAATTAGATGATTCTAATCTTGTCGATTGTACTGTTTACTGTTTAGTTATGTTTTTTTAGAGAATTTATATTATGCAAATTTAAACATATAATCCCACAATGCTTTTTCGACTATTGTTGATTTAGATCTATTTTCTTTCAAAGGAAGGAAGAAAATAAGAATTGTGAATTTTTACATTAGTGCTACGCATGTTTAAAGAGAAGAATAATATTTCTCTCACACGTCCAAACCCCAAGTGTCGTACTAAAAATATTACCAAACCTTTACAACACCCATAATTCTACTCTTTTGCACAAACGATACTAGAAAAAACTAGGATGTTAAACAAACATTTTTTCCTTTCAAAAAACACTTGTAATTCCAATTTGAACTGAACCAAGGCCGGCCATGCTAAGCTACTTTGTCAACAATACAATCCATCCTTCTCCTTCAGTTACAAAAAGGATCAGACCATGTTGCAGCAAGTAATAGATCATCCCAATTTCTTTCCTTTTATGACAAATTAGTCCTTTTTTTTCTGTTTTGGTTCTTTTAAAGGCAACTTCCCAACACAACTCTTTTCTCGTTGCTATTTTAAAATCATAGAATTGGTTTTTCAATTTTGGAGCACTTGATGGTCAACTTCAAACGACTGGCATGTGTTACACATTCCCAAATCAACCCATTGACTTTAACTGATCAATTAGTGATCAATTAATCAGCGAAAGATCCGAGTACCTTCTCTTCCTATCTTATTAAATTTTTTGGAACTCAACTCATTTAAATGCTGCAATCAGCCTTTAACTGACATTTTGACATAAAGCCAATTTATTATCACTACAAACGCAGCAGCAACCTGAGATGAAGCTGGCAGTAATTTTCGTCATCTGTATCTTCTAGTTGATTGCATCTGCAGGTACACAGGCAATTTATCTTGAATCTTACAATTATTCTACTAAATCAAATCACCAAAATTAATTTGTTTCCTTGCAGATATTTTGCAGAATCCAGATTTCGAACTCCCAATAACAAACTTGCCCATAAACTCCACTTCCCCATTTGTTTTGTTGAACGAAAACAGCACTATCCCAGGATGGACATTCCAAGGTGAAGTCCGGTATGTAACAGCAGGAGTCAATGCATCTCTACCCCGGAATGGACATGCTATACTGTTGGGTCAAGATGGGAAGATCAACCAAACTTTTACTGCAAATGGGGAAGTAATGCAATACCTGCTTACTTTCACTTTGGCTCAGGCTGGTCAGAACTGTAAGGCTAATGTAAGCCTTGTGGTTTCAGCACCTGATAGTTCCATGGAATTTTCTTTGACACAGAAGTACAGTAAAGAAACATGGGAAGTTTATGGTCACCGGTTGGGAAGCTGGGGAGATGGAGAATATATAAACTTAATACTCCAAAGTCAAGCTACAGATGTAGATCTCAATTCCGCATGTTGGCCGGTGGTTGACACCCTTCTCCTTAAGACCATAGGACCACCTGCTCAAAACAGTGGTAAGTTGATCTTCATCTTATATTTATATATTACTACTCTTTGTTCTGAGTGTGACATTTTTCACTTTAATCATCTATAGCCTAATTTAATGGAAGAATAACTAACTAATAACTTGCATGTTTGATGGGAAAAAACACGTGAAAACAGATAATCTACTTCCTAATGGTGGATTTGAATCTGGACCTGCATTCCTGGATTCTTCTGGGGAGGGAGTTTTACTGGTTTCGGAACCAAGTCTTGAAGAATCCGCTCTACAGCAATGGAACACAATGGGAAATGTGAAATACATAAACTCCAAAAACTACTTCGTTCCAGAAGGCAAAGCTGCTATTGAGATTGTTTCGGGAGTCTCTAGCATACAAACAGCAAAACCACTTTCAGAGGGTTCTAATTATAACTTGGAATTCATGCTGGGAGACGCCAATGACTCGTGCTCCGGGGAATTCATAGTAGGGGTTGTGGCAGGAGCATCTGCTCAGAATTTTTCTCTACTGAGCAGTGGGACTGGAGCAGCCAAGAAATATTCTATGACATTCAAGGGAGAGCCAAGTCCGACACCAATCACCTTTCTTAGCTATAAGACTACACAGAGGAAAGACGGCGTGTTTTGTGGTCCAGTCATTGATGGTGTAGTTCTAAGTGCTTCTCATGGGCACAAATCCAATCTGCAGCTCATATTTCTATTTGCCTTACTTCATGTGGCCCTTTTACAAATGAGCTAGCTACTATGACCACACTCATTTACAAAACTATTTAGAAACCAGGTTCAATAAGAATTGCACATTCAATTTTCATAGAAATGATATTGTACTCTCATTTGTTCTCAATTACATGTGAAATGGAGATGCTTCCATGAAAAATGAAAATTTTTATATGCTTAAATACCAATTAGCTTATTTTGCACAACCAAATAACAATTAGCATATTTTGAGAGAGAGAACTTTAAAAACAAAGCGATGATAACCTCTATCATGAAATAAATTAGTTAGCTGAAAAAGTATAAAATTTCTATCTGAACGAGACAAGATTTTCCCAGGAGGGTGATCATACTAACGAAAACATAGGCATGACCTGTATAGAGAACTGGATTTTGAATGTGGATACCAAATGTTACTTAGTTAGATGATCTCGAATATCTGTTATCTTATATTATCTTATATATACTATATAGGATATGCTAAGGTACTAATAAAATATCTGCCAGGTCCAGCAACTACCATACATAAAATCGAAAAAATTCATATATGAAATAAATATCATAATAAAGACTTCATAAAGCTAGGATTCTTTTGTAGGAACTGACATCTTATAATAATGCTTAACAGACAATTTTACAACTTGCGTATGGCGTGCCTGTTGTAGATACAAATACCTTTTCACTGCACATCCCACATTTGAGCAGCCAAAACCAATGTAGCATACATCTTGCAGCAAATATCTGCTTAAATAGAGCACAAAAAAAAAAAAAGAAAAAAAAAGAAAGAGAACAATAATTACTTATAGATAACGACAAATAAAAGCAGCTGAAGTGATTTGCATCATCAGGGGAGAGGTTTAATTTAATGGGTTCACGCAAGGAAAATACAAAGGTCCACTGCAGGTAATATTTGGAACATATTGGAAACTTCACAATACCTGTACGAGCACCCTAGGGATTTTTTTCTATTCTCATTTCACATGAGATGCTAAAGATTTTGTACTGTTGACTGGGGTCACACGGTTAAGAAGAGATTGGTACTCCTTACTCCTGGACCATTCATCAATCTCACGTGCACGCAGAACAGGAAGAGGGTGTGAAAGTTGCCTTGTTTGAGCATTCCTGAATGTCAACGACCACATTAGGGAATCTATCTATAGTAAGTCGACATAGAAAGTTAAAAGCATGACACCTTCACTGGCCTTATGTACCACCCAACGGGGCTTGAAGAAGCCTTGTCATAAGAGCGAGCTTGATCCAAGAAAGCATCAACATTTAATTGATCCGCCATAGAGGGGCAGCCGCCAGCTAATTTCATTAGGACTGAGATGACCACCTCTTGTAGGCGATTGAGAGAAGATATTAATGGATAAGAATTTTCTCAATCACTAATGGCAAATGATAAATTATAATATTTTATACCTTTGGGTCTTGAGCAACAAGGAGGGCTGCTCGATCACAAGTAAGTTCTGCTGCCCTGAGCCAGCGGAAAAGTTGTTCTTCTAATCTCTCAGCTATCAGACCACCAAGACCTGTAAACAGATGGTACAGTAAAGTTTTCGATTTTGATGAATAATATTGCTATCCTAACTTGAGCTGAACACCGAGTTCCAGACTGAACTCCCGTGTCAGATCAAAGCTGGCCCACTCAAGTAGGGCCAGAGATCTTCAAGAAAGCATAGGTAGAACTGCCAAGATCGGATGAGTATGCCAAACTCAAATATCAAGGTCGGACACAACTATTGAAAAGCCTAATTAAGTAATTAAGTTAAAGAGGACATCATTGCCGATAAGAGTAGATTGTCCCCCCATGATGGCGGCACCACCCCAATTCACCAGGGTTGATTAGACATCCTAGGCTAGAAGCTAAGGCAGTAGACCATCATCATGCCATGAAGCCTCCCTAAGCAACCAATCACAACCCTCCAGAGCTCCCGCCGCACACAATCCAAGGAGAAAGTATTGTAGCTTGACATGACTAGGGTGATTCTTATATCATGCTTGCCTATTTAAGGCTCAATTCCTCTAAATCCAGGGACATATTCACTTGCACAATACACTCTCCGCTCATACGAACGCTTTATTCCGACCCCAAGAGAAACCCTGTAAAACTGTTTATTACCTGGCAATTCCTGTGAAGTTGATTAGAAAAATGCCAACCATTTTTTGACATCAACAAATACAAGGAAAACCTAAGAATTTTGAGCACTATAAGTTTCCCTTGGTTGAGAATTAAATGTCATTTGATACAAAGATTTAGTAAATTGGCAATCCACAAATGACACCACATATAACAACTGAGCTCCATGGAGCTCATTACATAAGACCATAATAATTCAAAAAAAGGAAATCAACATTTGATCCAAACTAACTAATGGAGACATGAGGTGCTTACCAGGTAGAGTATAGGCCCCAAGTGTAAGAATATTCGCAAATGTCAGCCACACACCATGATCACATTTCAGATGACCCAACTCATGAGCCAAGACAGCCTAAATACAAGCAACAAAACATTAGTAGGATATTTTGCTAACCCTGATGAAATGCTATTTGTTAGGATACTTTGCTATCTCCGTTAGGGTGCTTCGTTGGGATGCGATTTGTTAAATTACCACTGGCCAATTGCAGTGGTACCAGGGTGCACACATAAGCTCTTGATATAGAGTGATGAGGGTTTGAGTCCTGGGGACAACACTCAAAAGCTAGAAAATTTGCACAACAGGAAAATTATAGGATAGCTTGAAGTATGAAAGGGAGATTTTTATGATATTAAAAAAAAGCTAATAATTTACAGAAATGAACAGCACCCATTTTACTAGAGAATATAAAGTGATGACCTGAAGCTCCTTTCTCGTTAGCAGCTCCACTAAGCTCGTGTGAACAACAACAAACGGCTTTTTACCACTGATAGCCAGAGTGTAAGCATTGGGCACGGGGCTTTGACGTACATATAAGTCAGGTGCCTCTATGTTCAGTGTCTTGGCAGCCTCTACCATCAACTGATAAAGTTCAGGGAGCTGCAAAATCAAATATCCAACTACATGAGTGAATATTGGTACAATACAATCTTCGTCTGCATATATTAACCTTTCAGAAAACTATCTTAAAGAATATCAGAAGTTGACACAAGGTAATCATTAAGAAAATTAGATAGTTTTTTTTTGTGAAAGGCAGGACATGCCAGTGCTTATGCAAGGTTTTGGCACAAGCAAGATGCTTCAAATGCGTAGCAACTACCTGACGTGCACTTTATACAAATTCTTCAATCCAACAAACTTTTATGAAGGTGTACGTAAAGGAGAAATAGAAGACATATTGGTAAGCAGTTAATTTTCTCCTGTTAACTACTAAATGCATGATTCTCTAAATCCCAAGAAACAAATTGTGGAATATCCCATTCATCGTAAACACCCCGAACCATGATTCTGTAGATATCAAAAAAGTGTTGAGGTGAAATGACATGGAAGCAATGGCGGAGCTAGGATACAAATCTAGCGGGGTCTTAACTTAACTAAGGAAAATTATTTTTCAAACACAAAAATAAAAAATGTTAAAATTAAAAGGTAAATAAAGATTAAAAGTCATATAAAAAAATTCTCAAATTTCAGTGGGGCCAGAGCCCCCACCTTCCTCTGCAACTGCACTGAAGGGAAAAAGAAGTAAAACACTATTGAGAGGCCTCTGTAGCACGGACACTTCAATTAGGGTAGCGTGTCAGTGTCCGACATGTGTCGGACACGAGTCGATACCGACACTTCTCGGACACTCTATCGTAATCATTTTTCTTTTTATATTAGAAATATTATATATTGTTAATTCAAAGTTATTAGCAAGTAACAAATATGGACTCATGTTTACAAGATTNTGTAGCACGGACACTTCAATTAGGGTAGCGTGTCAGTGTCCGACACGTGTCGGACACGAGTCGATACCGACACTTTTCGGACACTCTACCGTAATCATTTTTCTTTTTATATTAGAAATATTATATATTGTTAATTCAAAATTATTAGCAAATAACAAATAAGTACTCATGTTTAAAAGATTTTAAAAAGAAAAATTAATAACAAGTATAAAATTAAATTTATACTATATAAATGAAGAATTTTTAAGAACTTAATCAACGTGTCGATGACGTGTCACATCTGTATTTTTTTTAAAAATTGCGTGTCGGCGTATCCGACACGTATCGTGTCGGACACACGTGTCCGTGTCGGTGCATCATAGTGAGAGGCTAAGAGCTATCATATATAAATTTTTGGCTAGAAGTATGTAATGCATTTCAGGAAATTGATTGCCGTGTTTTTTTTTTTTTTTAAAAAATAAAATTAAATATCTATGATGGGCAAGGAGGATATAAGAACTGAACATGCAATCAAGTGAAGGATAAATAATGAAATTTTCAATCAAAACAGCTATCTTCCGGTAAAAAAGCTTCAAAAATTTCATGGCTTCAAGAAGATCTAATATTGACATTTCACTAGTATGAACAAAGGCTGGAAAAATATAACAAGTTTGATTGTATACTTTGGAGCTTTCATAATGCATCCATGATCCATAATTAGAGAAAAAGTGTACCTTATCAAACATTTAAACTGTCTTAATAAGGAAAGGTTGTTTACTACACCTGATTTTCAGCAACAAGAACCGATGTCCCTATATTCTCCAAAAGCATGACTTGTTCAGCAACAGTTCCTGCAGAACCACATATTAAGATGAACTCTTTGGTTCTTTTTATCAAATAGAATTTTCATCCTTATTTTATGACTTTTTACTTCATCTCTGACCAGGCATGGAGCGACCAATTAAATAACAGAATTATCCCAGTAAAAAAGGTCAGTCTAAGCAATGAAGTAGCCTTATTTCTTGTCTCCAATATTCTATGTATTTCCTGGTAAATCAAGGATTTTACTCTATCTAGTGTTTTAAAACCCAGAATTGATCATAATGAAGTATTGAGTTTACCTAATAAAGCTTTTCCAATCTCGTTTAACCCCGGAATCGCTCTCAAAAGCAACGTGTTCTGCACCACGATAAATTAGTGAACAAATAAGCACCTCAAAGTGCAGAAATTATCATGTAAAACCATCAACTTACAGAACATATTAACAAATAAGTACCTCGAGGAATGAAATTGTAAGGAAATCATCAATTACCTGTCTATCAAGAGGATGCCTAAAGTCATCAGCATCAAGATCGCGAAAAACAACTGAAGCAGCTCGGCAAACATATTTATGACTCCTTCGATTCCTCTTCAGCAGCGTAAACTTGACAGCAAACGAATTGAACGCTGATATATTTCTAGCACTAAAGTCTAAGCTAATCGGTGACAACTTCGTTGATAAATTAAGTGTTGGGAGCGGAATTGAAGCCATCGTTGCGCAGGAGCAATTAGCGTCTAGATTCTGTGGTCTGCCCCAGTCATTCCATTAGTGGTGTAACATTTGTTGTTTGTTCAATTTGATTACGTCTTAAGTTTCTGTCCGCAGCCGTACTTATGGTAACTATTTGCCACCCTTTCGTTTTCTGTGGACTTCGCTGTGAATATCCCAGTGTATAAAAGAGCAAAGTTTGTCCCCTTTTTTTTTTTTTTTT
>CAIGRO010182813.1:0-10108 GCA_903798355.1 Fraxinus baroniana
TAAAATCAATTTATCTTTTCTATTCATTTTTTAAAAATAATTTTTTTTTTAGGTTCGTTACTAGACTCTGATACTAATTATAGAATTAAGGGTAAAATGGACAATTCAAAAGATAATTCTCACAAAATGACAAAATAGCGTGAAATTTGATGTGAAAAGAAGTGTAAGAAAAGTATTATTCTTTTATTAATTAGGATAGGGTTAGGATTAGGATAGGAAATTGTGTAGACAGTCAAAAAAGGTAGGAAGAGCCACCTGACATCCAAGTCAAATACAGCCAGAAGTTGTAATAAAGATTTTGCTATTTGATTGCACATAGATGTGTACACGTAGCAAATTTATGGTCGTTGAAGTTGCCCACTCACCAACATATACACACATGATACATACACACCCTAGTATGTATCTTATATTCCTTCAGCTACCCACTTTCACCTCCCCTCTCGTAAATCAATTTCCGTCTGCCAAAATACAGTATCAGAAGAATCACAATAGAAATCCAGCACAACAAAAAAAGGTTCCTTTTGCTGTTTTATAGCACTCTTCTCTTCCACTTTTTAGTTATATTATATGATAAACTTCATTTCAGTATCATCACCTAATTTTTTGTTACTGAATTTGTTGTTTTTAGTAGGTAAGAATAAGTTTTTGATTCTGTTGATCATCGATTCCTTTTTATTTCTGATAAATTTTCGGATCAAATCAAATAATTAGTAACTTTACACAAATTTTATATAGAATATATTGATAGATAGATGTAATTGAAAAGGCTTTATATATTGATTGAAATATTGAATGATTCATGAAGTGNCTGTTGATCATCGATTCCTTTTTATTTCTGATAAATTTTCGGATCAAATCAAATAATTAGTAACTTTACACAAATTTTATATAGAATATATTGATAGATAGATGTAATTGAAAAGGCTTTATATATTGATTGAAATATTGAATGATTCATGAAGTGTTTATGGTCAAAATTTATTCATTATTGAGGCTTTGATAGTTCATACAAGAATTTATAGGTGGTACTGTGTGCAGATCAGGAGGTGTAACCGGGTGTTTCAATAGTTTTGAAGAATGGCTGCAAGGGAATGGTATTGTGAGAAAAGGGATCATCTAAAGAACGAATCTTTTACGAAAGACAACGGTAATGTGCCTGAAACTGGGTCTCTCTCTATCATTGTTCTCGGTGCTTCTGGTGATCTTGCCAAGAAAAAGACCTTCCCTGCGTTGTATAACCTTTATCGTCAGGTTCGTTATGATTTTATTTTTTTTCTTTTTCGCTGTTATATTTATCTTGACTATTGGAAATACTTTGCAAGCATGTCATTTGATCTATTGAATTGACAAGTATCCAAGTTCAAGAGTGAAAAGCAAAGTAGATTAATTTACAATACAAGTAGAATAAATGAATGAAATGAACTTTGTGATTGGTTTTGGTATTCAATTGTACATATCTTGTGAAATTGTATCTCCGGTTGATAAGAGTCTTAGTGGAAGCTTAAAATAAGAATCTTTTAAATGCAAATGCTTTTTCATTTACTAATCTCGGATTTGCTTGGAGTTCATCGCAGGGATTTTTGCAGTTAAATGAAGTTCACATTTTTGGGTATGCGAGGACCAAAATTTCGGATGATGAATTAAAAAATCGTATAAGAGGGTGAGATTTTTGTATTCTTAGTCCTCATGAATGAAATCGTATAAATACAGACATCTGGTATTCTATTTTTTGGCCTGTATACTTGACAGGACTAAAGATGTTTCTGCTATAAATGATTGCAGGTACCTTTCTTCAGGAAATGAAGGCGCAGAAGATGTATCAAAGTTTCTGCAATTGGTCTGTACATGATCTGCTACTTTTATTTCCCTGTTTTTTAAACTTTTTACAGATGAGGTAAATAAGCTGATTTGCTATGGTTCATGTAGATTAAATATGTGAGTGGCTCTTATGATGCTGCGGAAGGATTTCTGGCATTGGACAAGGCAATAAATGAGCATGAAACATCAAGAAACAGCTCAGAAGGATTGTCTAGAAGGCTTTTCTACCTCGCACTTCCTCCATCAGTGTATCCACAAGTCTGCAAAATGATCAAGAATTATTGCACAAATAAATGTATGTATTTTGTTGTGAATCAGTTTTAATACGGTTGATTTCTATCATGTGCAATTTTTTTAACACTCTTCTAAAGGTCCCTGTTTATTATCAGGCTTCAATTTATATTCTGGATGATGATAACCCTATAAGAACCTATATAACAGTTTTTGTGCATCATGGAAGATTACCCAGTAATTATATTTACATACATAAAAATATAGAGGACTTATCTAATGTACACCGATGCTCATTTTATACTAAGCATCAGTGAGATGACATATCAAATCATTGGTGTATCTTATTGTGCCCTCAACATTTAAATTAAGTTTGTTATCATGGATTAATATGACAGTTCATTGATGCTTAACATACGATAAGCACAGATATTCATTAGAGCATTCCACTATACATATGAGCTCTTTCAAGTAGAATCTTAAATGCAATAATTTATGAGCTCTTTATTACATCACTTTCTAGCTGATCTTGGTGGATGGACCCGTATTGTTGTTGAGAAGCCCTTTGGCAAGGATTTGGCTTCAGCTGAGGAACTAAGCTCCCAGATTGGAGAATTATTTGATGAACCACAGATTTATCGCATTGATCACTATCTCGGCAAAGAATTGGTGCAGAACTTGGTAATACACAATGCAATAGTTGTATAATATTTTTTGGTCAAGTTATCTGAAACGTATTTTTTATTCAATCTCTTGGAAATATTGCAGTTGGTACTTCGTTTTGCTAATCGCTTCTTTTTGCCACTCTGGAACCGCGATAATATTGACAATGTACAGGTTGGCTTGTTTCCACCATGCTTCTCTCTCTCTCTCTCTCTCTTATGTATAGTACTGGTGGTGTCCAATGAGTCACTAATGTTCCTAAGATACCTCTCTCGTGTATAGTACTAGTGGTGTCCAATGAGTTACTAATGTTTTTAAGATACCAATATGCTTAATGCAATATTTAATCATGCAAGTAAAAATAAATAAATTTATAGTTATTCAAGCCCAATGACCAGGATGGAACAGATTTTCGTTTCTATGGAAGTAGCACTTTACTCATGCAGAATCCAAAGAGTAGAAGTCCATCTTTATATCCCAAACATTGATGCAGATTTTTGCACAAATGACAGAATTATTTGCACTGAAAAATAGATGGAGTAGAAAGATTTAATTCTGTTAGATTACATTCTAAAATGTCATATATATAGCCTTGGAATGTTACCTTTTATCCAAGGGACATTGCCTTCTCGAGAGATTGTGAAAGGCATAAAATTGTAAGGGAGCAACATATAGAAGAGGACGTAACTTTTGAGTCAAAAGTCTTTCTGCATTTAAAAGATACATTTTATCCATATGACTGTTGGACTTGAAATTTAAATTTGTTGATTATTTATTCCTCTTTCCTTCTTCTCCCTTTCCACTTCCTTCCTATTAAGAATGAAGACAAGAAGACAATTTCTTCATTCAAAACTCAGCTTTTTCAACAGTTACAATGTTAAAATTTTCCCCAAGTTCTGATGATTACCAATTCCTTTTCTTTCACTGCAGATTGTCTTCAGAGAAGATTTTGGAACTGAAGGTCGTGGTGGATATTTTGATGAATATGGGTATGTTCTGCCGTGCACTTTGGAGTTTTTCTGCCTCTGTCGTGAAAGTAATCCTTATTTCTTTAGCTTTGGCAAGAGATGTAATTCTCAACTAGAATATTTCAGGAGCAGTGCTTTCTTTCATTTCACATTGCTAGTTTTGATTAGCTTGTAAGATTTATGAATCTTGTCAATCTTCTCTTTCCTTTGCAGAATTATCAGGGACATCATTCAAAACCACCTCTTGCAGGTGAGTCTTGCATTAAGTTTGAATCATAAATGAATAACAGTTCTACTATCAACTAAATTGGAAAAATTCTAAAATCTCGTAATTTGTATTTATCTTATTTAATGGGAACTCATTCAAAAACCATTATCTAATTTGTCCATTTCGTATGCCCTTTTGCTGATTGAAGATATGTGAAAATGAGTGGACCGGGTTGTAATAATGGCAAATTCCAAATGTAAATTTGTGCATGTGTTTAGATCATCTTCCTTCTCTACATATAAGCACCATATAATTTTTCTAAGTGGTAAAATGCTCTGCATTTTGTAGCACCCTAAGATGTATGCCGAAGAGCTGAGTCTCTCCCTCATGTTCTGCATTCTTTACAAACCTGCAGGTTCTTTGCCTTGTTGCTATGGAGAAGCCCGTTTCTCTGAAGCCCGAGTATATCAGAGACGAGAAAGTTAAGGTATATAGGATTCTAGCGTGATATTCAATTGGTGTGATATAGTTTAAAAGAAATATGATCTGTAGCCTTACATGGATTATTCATGAACATAACAATTCTCTGCCATGTTTCTTCATTCTTTTGGAGTTGCCTTTACTGTTTCCCTAGTTTCTTTTTCTCATTTAGTTGAAACTCAGGTTCTCCAATCAGTGGTTCCAATCAAAGATGAAGAGGTGGTTCTTGGACAGTATGAAGGCTATAGGGATGACCCAACAGTTCCCGACAACTCAAACACCCCTACTTTTGCAACCATGGTTCTTCGAATACACAATGAAAGATGGGAAGGTGAGATTGAATATCAATTATTTTGGCATGTTTAGTCAAGGAGGTTTGGATATTACCAGACAACATGAAGAAAGAACATAAAGTTAATTTATTAATATTTACATATAGTAGACAAGAATATGGCTACCCATGTGGCCAACTGATAAGTGAATAAGATTCAGTTCACTTGAGAGCTGTATACTATTTTCACATTGAGGGAGGAAAAGAAAAAGAAGAACAAGGAATACTTTTGTGTTCTCAAGTAAGAATTGCATATACGACATTGAATTAAATTTGTTCTAACATTAACATGAAATTACTTGCCGTAGGTGTACCTTTTATACTGAAGGCAGGGAAGGCCCTAAACTCAAGAAAGGCAGAAATTCGGGTACAATTTAAAGATGTCCCTGGTGACATTTTCAAATGTATGTATTACAACTCTTAATCATGAATAATGTTTTTGTGCATAAATTTGATCAATAAGAGATTTTTCCCAGCTCATTTTTCGATAGGACATCTGATGCGATATAACTTATTTAGGTCAAAAGCAAGGTAGAAATGAATTTGTAATACGTCTGCAACCTTCAGAGGCCATTTACATGAAGCTTACGGTAAGAATAATTACACTCATGTTATTTCCCTGGATCCATTAGCTCAATTTTTTATAATAAATAAAAAAAAAAAAAATCAACCTCAAGGAATGGTTTTTGGGTCAAAGTCAACCGTGAACCTGGTCATCGCACGATCAAGCACGTTATTTTCTGGTGGTCTAAGCTTTGCTATCTCCTAAAAAAAATGTACTGTTGTATTTACCAGATTCTTTACTGCTTTTATTTTTTGTTTTTGAAAGAAAAAACATATTCTATCTAGGTCAGCTGTCTCATGATTTTTATGCAGTTCATCTCTATTTCAATGATAGCTTGCACGTGATTATAATCAGCTCTTTTTGTTGACCTTGCGGATGCTTTTTGAGATATATTTTGTAATGACAAATTAGAATTATCACATCCTAGATTTAAATGCACTGATGGTCACTAAACTTCTAGCGGAATTTGTAGTTGGCCGTTGAATTAAACTTTATTACAAGTTGGTAAGTCCTTCCATGTCTTCGGTTTGACTAAAAGGGACATGGCAGTAGTTATTTACAAGCCAAGCTGCCAACTAGACAGCCAAGTCAGCTTCTTCCTTAGTCAAGCTAATGGACATGGGTAGAGTAATCAAATCATAAAAAAAATTTAAATTCAGTGCAGTGACCCAACTAAAATAAAGTTTAAATTCATTCACCAACTTGGAACAAAATGAACTTTAGTATGAAATAAACTTTCACACGAAGTTCAGAGACTACCAACTTTTTTTAATCATTATATAAGGTAAAATATTTAAAATTCTTGTGTAAAATGAGCCTTCCCTTATTTCCCTTTCTTACTTCTTGCTATAAATGCTTTTAGTTTATAGATGCCTGCCAATGAAATTTTGAAGCTTGAACTTAAATTTGCATTAATTGTCTATTTCTAGCGAATTGAGCCTTGATTCTCCTATTTTCTTCCGTTTGATCTATGTTATTTAGTTGCGATCAGCGAGATATTTTGTAAGATATTCCCATTGTTGCTTTTTCCCAACTTGAACCTTGTGGTTTATAATTGGTTGTTGACACGATTAGTTTCTGTCATGTAGGTCAAGCAGCCTGGACTGGATATGTCAACTGCTCAGAGTGAACTAGATTTGTCATACAGACAACGTTACCAGGGGGTTGTCATTCCTGAGGCTTATGAACGTCTAATTCTCGACACGTATGATTTCTTTTCTGTTCATCATTTTTTTCTTATACAGACTGTTTTGTAGCCTTTTTCTTGAATATTATGGAAGTTCTATCCGCAGGGACAATGATGTAGAGAAATTTATACTGTTAAGACAAAACTTTAAAGATAGGGGGATTTAAAGCACTTTTTGTCAATCAACTATATCGAAGTTTCATATTAGTCACTGAACTTGTTTTGTTCCAAAGCGGTTACGGAAGGTTGCCTTTTGGTCACTCTTTCTAACTGAATTTCTGCCGTAAAAGATGGCAATCTGAAGTCGCATCCGTGTTGATGTCTTCGACGTTGGAGATTCCATTAGAAAAACTAACTAATGTTGAGTGACCAAATTGAAACAGAAGCAGACATGAGACCACTTTGAAACAAAATAAAGTTTGGTGACTAACACAAAACTTCACCATAAGTTGAGTGATCATGTTGTTTTTTACCCAAGATGGCTGTGTTTTTTCTGCAAGGATCTTAACCTTCTAGCCACGTGTACCATTTCAATAATGACATTTGTCTTTCGTTTTGTAGAATCCGAGGTGATCAGCAGCATTTTGTTCGTAGAGACGAGCTTAAGGTACTGCCATAATAATTCATCGTACTTCTCTAACCTTTTGTCATCAAATGTGTTGATGATACCTATTGGCCATTCTTCAGGCTGCCTGGGAGATTTTCACGCCACTTTTGCACCGAATAGACAATGGCGACTTTAAGCCAATTGCATATAAACCGGGCAGCAGAGGCCCCGTAGAAGCAGACAAATTGTTGGAAAAGGCCGGTTATGTTCAAACGCATGGTTATATTTGGATCCCCCCAACGTTATAAACTAAGTTCCTGCACAAATGAGATAGAACCGGCTGCTTATATGTACCGTTGTCTTGGATTATCGGGTAATGCCATTTTCGAGCCAAGGTGTGCCTTGCAATATTGAGACTTGCAATATTGAGAAATAAATATGTAATGTGCAGTATCAAAACTCAAATATGATAAAACTCTGTTTTGGAAGCCAATAAATCTGAAATATTGAAACGTCTATACTTCTTTGACATGGAGCTGCGATATAGGCTTTTCTCGAATGTTGTCATGCACACGGTCATTGTAGCAAGGCAAATTTACTTATTTTGTTAACATAATTTCAAAACTCCCTTTTCTGAACTTATGATTAAAAATAGTTTCTTATTTTGAAAGTAAACTAGTTGTTGCTTTTACATATTAAATTCCAATGACAATGAAATTAAATAGTGAGTTTAATTCCCGGCATAACTTCTATGATGGAGGGAAGTTATTAAGTGGTTTCTTATGCAAAAAAAAGTCCCTGGCATGTACACAAATCCCTTCAGATTTTTCTCTCTCAAAGGAAAGGTCATGTGTTTTATTTCCCTCAAGTAAAGGGGTTATAAAGTGCTAGAATGCTTGTTGGTAGTGTAAGACTTAATTTCTATTGCAGATTCTCAACTGATCTGGGATAACATGGCAAGAGGTACACAATTTATTTCTTACATGTGGTATCAGAGCAGCCTCCATGCTCGGTTATTCAGATTTAAAAACATGTGAACAGACATATTTGTTCTTATGCATAAAGATTTTTTTTTTTTTTTTTTTTTTTTTATAAATTTGAATCTGAATCTGCTACCTATCAGTGTTGCTGCTTTATATGTGGTGCAATTGGCTTATTAATTGCATATAATTGTTTAAGAAAAGTGAATTGTCCAAAGCTGTAAAATATAAGGGACTGTATATCATTAAAAAAAAAAAAAAAAGCGTGTAAAAACTGTCGTATTTAATTTGGTTATAAAGTATGCATTTATTTTGATAACATTTTGTAATCTTTATTAAATATATCGTTATTCAATGGTTTTAATTCTGATTTTTAGTTTAATGACATGTAAGATTTTTAAGGGTTACGTTAATTAATTATGCAAAATTATTAACTTCAAAAAAAAAAAAAAAACTGCATGTCTATGAAGAAAAGAATTTAATTATGAAAATAAAGTATATGCAGAGTCTTTTATAATATTCACTAATATGCTAGTAATTAAGAGGTGCATATAGATGATCTTTAATTAATATACATTTGTGATGTCTTAATATTTGATTCGAGGATTTGGTCACAATTCAGTAACTAAATATTAGAGATGTCATTAGGGGTTTTGACATGTTATTATAATTTTAAGATTAGCCAAAGGATCTTTAGTTATAATGCTATGTCATGGAACATAAAATCATGTAAAGAATTATTTTATTAATACATACGACATCTCATAAGTCCTGTTAATCCATATGATTATTATTTGTCCCTACAGGAAAATAGTCATCTTAAGGATTTTATAGCAATAAAGTGATTAATTAAATATCGAAATAAGAAATAAAATATGCCCACAGGTATAAAAAAAAAAATACTTGTATTTGATATTGGTAAAGTCTTTGTAAATTTAATGTTTGATGATAATAACATCTACGTACTCGGTCTAAATTTACAAAATTGAAAGGTCTAAATTTACAAAATTGAATTGGCATTGGTTAATTCAATATAAAGCTAATCTTCATATTTATCTTATGCACTGGTTCATGTTTTTTTCAATGATTTTATTCGTATTCTAATTCTATGTGGTGATAACTTTTTTGAATGGAATGATAAAATTCTCTTTACATTGGGGCGTATGGATTTCGACTTGGCACTCCGTGTGGATGAACCACTTGTCCTTACGGAATCAAATACGTTAGAGGAGAGGACACTACATGAATAGGGGGGAAGATTCATTTGCTTAGCTTGAGTCTCATGATGACTCGTGTCAATAAAAGCATTCTAGGATCAATCACTCAATGTGATAAGAATGAGGACTTCATAAAGGTTATTGAAGAGCAATTTGTAAGTCTAATAAAATGTTAGGTAGCACACTAATGACAAGGCTTTTGACATAAAGTTTGACAATTCTGAAAGTGTGTGTGAGCACATAACGGAAATGAGAGATATTATTGCTTGTTTTAAATCCCCCGAGATAGAGATTTTTGAGTCGTTCCTTATTCATCTCATTTTGAACTCTCTTCCTATAGAGTATGGTCCATTTAAAATATCATATAACACACAAGAAAAAATGGACTATGAATGAACTCCTAATAATGCGTGTTCGAGAGAAAGAGAGACTAAAGCATAAGAAGTTGGAAACTGCTCATCTAACAACTCATAATAAATAAAAAAATGAGAACAAAGGTAAATATGATCCTAAAATAAAGAACAAAATGTCAATGACGCAAAAGAGCAATAAGAACGTTTGTTTCTTTTACAAGAAAAAATGGCATATGAAGAATGTCTATTTCAAGTATAAGAAATTACTCGAAAAATAAAGGTACTCTTGTCTCATTTGTATGTCATAAATCTTATTTTGTTATTGTTCCAAACCATACGTGGTGGATTGGTACTAGTACTACAATTCACATTGTTAATACAATATCATATGCATCGAATATCGTTAAAGGCTTTGGAAGAGCTTGTATTATTTTACCAAATAATACAAAATTATATATTGACGATGCACTTTATTCAATCAAATCCAGAAGAAATTTGCTGAGTTTTAAAGATATCCGTTGCAATGGATATCACATTGAGACGATGCAAGAAAATATT
>CAIGRO010182836.1:0-14108 GCA_903798355.1 Fraxinus baroniana
TAGAAGAATGAAGATGATTATAGAATGAATGAATAATATTGTCGAAATTGATAATTGAAGAATGTAAAATTGTATAGAGTAGATAATGAAAGAATAGATATTGATATTTGTGGAAAAAAAGTTTGATTTAGGTGAATATTTATAGAAACAAAGGAAAAGAAAAAAAAAAGGTCAAGGACCAAAACGTTCACTGAATTTATTCAATGAACGTTTTGGTCACTGAATTAAGTAATTCAGTGACGGTTCTGGTCACTAAACATTTTATTTTATTTTTTTTAAATAAAGTGGACGAGCGGCTCGTGGCTCGTCCACTTTTAATTTTTTTTTAATATATATTGATAAATGAGCCACGAGCCGGCTCGTCTATAGTCACGAGCCGAACAGGCTGGGTTCGTCACACAAGCCGCCCCGCTTGGCTCGTGCTCGGGCTCATTTTTTTACGAGCTCGAGCGGCTCGTGGGCATGAACAGTACGAGCTGAGCGGGCGAGCTGACGAGCTGTTCGGCTCAATTGCCACCTCTAGCTTCGATAGGGACAAAATGAGCCCATATGCCTTCACGACACGCTTTAATACAGAAAGGCTCCAAATACCCGACTACATATTATGGTCGTAGTCTCTACCCTAACTTACATCATAAAAATACTCATTAAGTTTTGCAGAAATAGAAAGACCATACTGAAACACGTGATCGAGCTACTCACCCGAGGTGAAAAATACATTTAATATGTAGAAAACCATGTATCCAAGGAAGATTGGCCCGATCTCTGAGAAGCTTGAATATAAGAGATAACAAGAGTTTAACTTACAACAAGATAGTGCTCGAGATAGACATAAAGAAGAGGTCCCTCCGACATCATTCATCCGTTTAAACACCTCTAGGTCCAACATTTTAATTGATATTAAGGACCTCAAGGAACTTAAATGGTCCTCAAGGATGCAATCTCATCCTGATACCAGAGACATGAAACTTTTATCTCGACCATGGACAGACCATAGAGAATTGCAAAGCCTTGTAGCAAGAGAATGATGCTCTGATTAAGAGAGAGTTCCTAGGGGGTTATGTTGGTCATGACAAATGCCTCATGGAATGATCATATAAAGGAGAAAGCCACTGATGTTGGGGCTAGTAACCGACCAATAGCGGGCACGATCAATGTTATTATTGGGGGTATAACATAATGAAGAGATTCAAATAGGTGACACAAACAATATGCACGTCAATTCTTCCCAACATCTGGTTTAGCTTATGAAAACATTGAGGAAATTGCATTTGATTCTAAGGATTTGGAAGTAATATCAGCTCTTTATGATGATGCTTTAGTCATAACAACAATCATCGCAAACTTCAAAGTGGAAAAAACTTGGCAAACAATAGATGTGTGGCTAAGGTGCTATCTCATGATGTCATCGCTAAGATGAGAATTTTGATCGATTGACTTAATGCAGTTAAGATTCCCTTTCAAGGCTTTGGAAGGGGTGTCATCATCCTTGAAGGTATCTTTGAGCTTCCTCTTACCTTGGGTTCGGATCAGAAATAAATAACAGAAATTATAGCCTTTCAGATATTTTGTGCTTCGATGGCTTACAACGTTTCCTCGGGAAACCACAACATAATAAAGTCAATCTAATTGTCTCCACTTTCCACCTTGCCATGAAATTTCTTACAATAACAATGTTGAAGTTGTGTGCGACCAAACAGTGGCTAGACAATACTATGTTACTAGCGTTAAGAGATTAAGCATTGGCGTCATCCAGGTGTCATCATCTTATCCTAAGCTTGAGCAGCAAGGAAGCCTTGCTCCAGTTGAAGGACTGATAGAGGTTGAGCTCGAGCTTGGCAAAAAGTGACCATAGGTCGAGATCTCGACATCACTCTCATGGCCAAGCTTATTAGTTGCCTCTCGCGTAACATTGATGTATTTTCACGAAAGGTAGGGATATATCGAGGATAGACTCCGAGGTTGCGTTGCACAAACTCAATATTAGACCGGAGCCAAGACAATTAAACAAAAAAAGAGGCAATTTGCTCTAGAACGTCGAGATGTCATACATGAGGAGATTGATAAACTTATCGGTGCAGTTTATTCTTGAAGTTCAATACCTTGACTAGCTTACTAACTTTGTTCTCATTAAAAAGTCCAATGGTAAATGGCAAGTTTGCATTGATTTCACTGACTTAAACAAAACATGCCCTAAGGATAGTTATCCCAACTCGAAATTGACAATCTCGTAGATAGCACATCAGGTCATAAACAATACAACTTCCTTGGTACATTTTCTGGCTATCATAAGTTCTTCATGGCTAACAAAGTTCAAGAAAAGACATCTTCTATGGGTGACTCTGCCATATATTGTTACAACGTTATCTCATTCGAATTAAAAATGTAGGAGCAACATACTAAATGCTTATTAATAAAGTCTTTGCTAACTTAAATGAAAAAAATATTGATGCCTATATTGACGACATAATGGTCAAGAGTAAACAAGTACATAAGCACGTTCCCAAGCTCGAGGAAGTATTCTCCATACTTCAAAAATATTAGATCAAGTTAAACCCGACAAAATGTGCATTTATAGTGGCCTCGAACAAATTCTTGGGTTTTGTGATCACACACAAGGAAATAGAGGCCAATCCGAATAAGATAGCCTTGACAACCATGGAATCTCCTAAGAGCAGAAAAGATGTACAAAAGTTAACATGTCGGGTAGCCGCCTTGAACAAGTTTATGTCTTGAGCTACGGTATGTGCTTTCCTTTCTTCAACGTTCCCCGAAGGTAACCAAGTCTTTGGTTGTAATGAGGAATGTTATAATAATTGAGTTTCTTTTCTTTTCATCTCTTTCTCTATATTTCATGTCATTTATTTGCACACCATTATGTATACAATGATACATGAATAGCATTACTCAAAAATAAATATAAGCACCATGTTTAGCACAAATTAAAATCAATAGTTTAATTTAAATCAATGTCATCAATTAATTTTAATTATCATAGGGTCCAAATTTTTTTAATAACATATTTCATCATTTTTTTTTAATCAAAATCTAATAAAAATTTTAATTTTAATCCCACCAAATGGTGGCTAAGCAACTTTGAGGCTTAGTGGCTTGGACCTATCCCTAATTAGCCCATGGGCCTTAATACATGAAATCTATTGGCCCATTTACCGGTGGGTGGGTCTAAAGTTTTGTTTCCGGGTTTCTTACTATGACCCGGCAAGACAAAAGGGTATAGGTTTTTAACGGTCACTGAAACTCCATTATTATCTCCTCTATTCTCTTCTCTATCTAAATATGGCAGTCTCCCCTTCTTCCTCGTGTCTACACTCCAGAAATGGAATCCATCAGCCTTCTCTCAGGTTCTCTCTCGTGGTAGATTTTTTTTTTCCTGCTAAATTTTATATTTAATTTATAAATTTCGTTTTGCAGTTGTGCCAGCAAAGTTTTTGTGGGTTTAAGAGTTCAATCTCCAAGTCTGTGTTCTTATCCTCTTTTTCCTATAGTTTACTGTTTGAATTATGTTATTCAGGAAATTAACTTTAATTATTTTCTGTTTTGATTTTTTTTTTTAACAGACTCTTATGGGATTGGAAATTCCAACTTGAATGTGGAGTTTCATAATAAAGTTTACAAAAGTATTGAATCCAGGTAAACTTTTGCTATTTTTGATTCCTGGGTCTTAATAGTTGGATTCCTAATTTTGTATTTGAAGGGGATAGGATACAAGCATGTGTACTGGAAATTCTATGCAATTTGGAAATTTAAAGATTTTTCATTGAGTTTAAGGGTTCGTTTTCTTGCTAGGAATCTATTTCTTGGAAAATTTGACTAATGTTTTTTTTAATCAATAACCATTGAAGTGAAATGAAAAACCCCAAGGTGTAATTTTTACAATGCACACTAGTTATTTGAGATATTGCACTACAGTGACATTCAAGAGTATAGCAGAGAAACAACCGTAATCTATATTCCTGGGATTCAGGAATTCCCACCAAATAAGTTTCGGTTGGTCAATATTTCGAAATTGCAATCTTAGGACTCCATTTGTCAATGCACAGGCTGTATTTTGTTTTCTTGCTCAAATTTCTATTTTCCTTTTTGAATGTAACTAAATTAAAAAAACTGGAGAAGTTTGTAAGATGCAGATGCGTGGTTTCGAACTGTATATGTGAAGTTTGCTGCATCTTTTGGTATTTTGGTGATACTCATGATAGAAAAGATAAACCTCGATGGTTTCTCCTTCTCTGAAGAATCGCATTTTACATTTGTTGAATTTTCATTAGTAAAATGTTCAGTGGAATTATGTAGCATATCTGAACCCCCTTTGTCGACTTGTTTCACACTTCCAGGACTTGTAACAGTAAACCGACTCGGGCGCGTGTTGCAATGATGCCAATAGGAACGCCTAGAGTGCCATACAGAAATCCAACTGAGGGAACTTGGCAATGGGTTGATTTGTGGAATGCTCTTGTAAGTGATCTTGACTACAAATAGTCGAATAGACTATCAACTTATAGCATGTTTAAATAAGCTTAAGATGTTTACTTATAAGTATATAAGTAAGTTTTAACATAAATAATGTTTTTAATTAATCAAAGTTAGAAATAAGATAGTAACTCATTTCGAAATTTTTTTAATAATTGTGAAACTTGGATAAGTAGCTTTCTTTTCAGTTCGAGTCCCCTCAGGGCCACTGAGGTGAATACTCGGCTGTAAATTTCAGGGCCCCGTGGAATTAGTCGAGGTGCGCGCAAGCTGATCTGGACATCCACGGTTATCAACAAAAAAAAAAAAAAAAGCTTTCTTTACTTTTAAAAGTAAAGAGAGCTTTATGTATTCAAATATGTTTGAAAACAAAAAGTTATTTAAAAGTGTCTTTTACTTTCTTTTTAAGCTTTACCCAAACATGCTCTAAGTCAACCAATGCAAAAATTTAAATGTCCAATTTCAGCTCATTTTGGTGTCTTTGTGCTTTTCAAAAACTTGCTGACCTCATGAACTGCAGTATCGTGAACGTGTTATTTTCATTGGACAACACATAGATGAAGAATTCAGCAACCAGATACTAGCAACGATGTTATACCTAGACAGTATTGACAATTCCAAAAGGCTTTATATGTACATCAATGGCCCTGGAGGAGATGTAAGTCCTTCAAAACTAAAATATATGTTTTTTTTTGCTCCTTTGAAATGTCCCATATGCGTATATAAATGTTTTTGTCATATTTGCAGCTTACTCCAAGTATGGCCATCTATGATACAATGCAAAGTTTGCAAAGTCCCGTTGGAACGCATTGTGTGGGCTATGCATATAATTTGGCAGGCTTTCTTCTTGCTGCTGGTGAAAAGGTAACACTATCTTCTCCAACAATAAAATGTGGTAGGTTATATAAATTACTCTTTGGAAGGATATAAAGAGTTCTAGGCAAACTTGCTTAAAGATTACGAATATAGCTATTGTCTGATCAAAATAACAATATTTTGATTTACTAGAAGTCTAGACCATAGTCATCTAATTGGCTACTGTTGGGTTCTGTTTGTTTCTTTCTCTAGTGTTTTGAATATAATGATAGTTCTGTACCTGGGCTTATAATGACACCATGTGGATAAATGTTTGTTAACATTGAAGTAGTAGAAGTTATTTTACAGTAACTTCTTTCTTACTTTTTAGTAGAATCACTTGGTTTGAGAGTAACTGTTTGCTCATTGTCAAAATAAGTAAATTACTCGTTTCCAACTCTGGCCAATAAAAATCTATTTATCTTCAACAAACTTTTCTACGTAAATAAAATTGTTAAGCTTTGGCAGACATGCTCTATCTTCTACTGTATATTTTGGCATTCTTTTGTGTTCAAGTACTAGGTCATAGCCTCCTGACCATAATATGTGGACCTAATTGATAATGAAAGCCGGAACTGTATGTCTTGTTGGTGTCACCTGTTTAACAATCTCTCGTTTTATGAAGGGTAATCGCTTTGCAATGCCTCTTTCAAGAATCGCATTACAGTCTCCAGCTGGAGCTGCTCGTGGTCAGGTTTGATCATACTTATTCTTGTCTGTTAAAGCGTGTTATAATCACTCATACTTGCTGCTGGTTATTTATCGGGAGCCATTTTTTGGCAGGCTGATGACATTCGTAACGAGGCAGATGAGCTGCTTAGGATAAGAGACTATCTTTTCAAGGAGTTGGCTCAGAAGACTGGTCAGCCTGTTGATAAGGTATAAAAATCATTCTGATTGTCCTTGTATGTGTGGGCTTTTGCTATGGCTTGCTTGTAAAAATCTGTAACGTGAATGTGGGCACAGGTTTTAGTATATTTATACCTTGTTTTTTGTTTTGTCAAATCAAATTTAAACATTAATAACTGCATTACATCATCAGATAGATGCAAATTAAGCTTGTAACAAAGAAAAAAGGGGTTAAAAACACTGTCAGTCTCCCAAGTGAAACATGCTATAAGTTGGGTGACGAACAATGTTTTTAACCCAAAATAATGCCATCATCAGGAGCAGAATTTGTTGTGTTTATAATGAATAAATTTTTATATAGTCACTCCGTATCTTCAAGATATGTATTGAGTTCTTATTTGAAATATTCAGATTCACAAGGACTTAAGTCGGATGAAGCGTTTCAATGCTCAGGAAGCTCTCGAATATGGCCTTATTGATCGTGTAGTTAGGCCTCCTCGTATTAAGGCGGATGCACCAAGGAAGGATTCTACCGCAGGTCTCGGTTAGTCCATATGTTAATTATGACAAAGAGTCCATGGGTGTTAAAACATTTCCAATTTCTTGGTTTTAAACAAGTTCATTCGTTAAAGTATGCCAGAAAATGTAATTTTTCGAACATCATGGTATGCTTTACAGTAAACTTTCCCAATACTAGATTGAATGATGATGTTCTCTTGATGACATTTTTATATACTCTCCTCGTTGACCCGCCAGTAGTGAATCTCGACCGTGTTCGAGAGTTGTAGTTGTGTGGGTCGAGTTGAAGCGAGCGGGGAGTAAGATAAAATTATTTTCATGCATCCTATGCATCGCAATTCATGTGAAGGACTTGCGGTTTAAGCGGCATTGATGTCTAATGAATACATACAAGTGGAAAATTGGACGTCGATGAGTTCTATTTACACTTACTTTATCTCGGTCTATGACACATTCACTTTGTTTAGAACGTGCGAATGAAAACACCATTAGAAAATCATGATTTTGGAAGAACCAAGAATGGACGAGAAGACTCGAAGATGCCAAATAAATGTCTGAACAGAAACGATAATGCATCGACAGCTTTGTAAATTACATATCTCAACATTCTACATCACGATAATAAAGGTAAAAATGTATACTTGAATGCACTAACTAGCTAAGTTACTACACAAATCTAGTACGCCGGTACTAAGTTTACAAACGAACAACAGATGGGGGATAAGATTCGTTAACTAGGGGATTCGTGAACGGGTTGACGTCAATTGGGTTGGTAAGCGAACTGTTAGTGCATATTTGCTATGCAGTATTAGACAATCAAATGGACAAGATATTTAGTTCGTCTAATCAACCTTCAAGAAGATATGATTAGTGATTTAGGGTAACTACTTGGGCAAAGATACATTGACGTCAGTAGGTTTATTCATTGAGTCGGGGCCCATTGACGACCAGCTATCTTCACGGAGAGAAGAGTTGGTATGATACGGTTCTTCTGCCCCTGCACTCGAGATAGGAATAGCAGCAGTAGGTGTAACAGCCATCGACTGAGTCTTGTGTTTCTTCGTCTTCTGTTCGTGCTGATTCCCCACCAAAAAACTACCAACCACAATCTAATTCACGCCAGAACGTAAAGATTTATCAGAAAATGTACTATGTATAGGTCGCTTACTAATTATGGTACGCAAGAGAAGTATACTAAGAGCTTGCTTGGTTAAGCTTAAACAGAAGTAAATTCTATACATCTAGATAAAACAAAAATAAGACGAAAACATACCTGGACGGGACTGGCAGCAACCAGTAAACCTGCAACTCCACCCCCAACAACACGCCCATCGGGGCTAGCTAAAGAAACGCTCATACCACCAGATCGGTGCCTCATTCCTCCAGTCTCGGAAGGTATAAATGATCCAGTCAGTGATAGTATCTCAAAACGACCCTAAACAACAAAAGAATTACGCTATCAGATGTTCCTGTCGATGGCAAACAAAAATAATACCATAATTGAACATTACTGGGCATCTAGCAAATGTGTTCGGATATCAAAAAAGAAGACAAAAATACAGAATCGGCAGAAGATTAAAATAAAGCAAAAATTATTGATTATAGTACCTCGTATGTCAATGTACCACCAGAAGAATCAGGTTGACGAAGAGTTACGCTTGAAATTACTCCATTAGCTGAGAGAACGCATATCGCCCGAGGACCTTGTTGAGAGAGAGATATGACCTTCACCATGACATCCTAAAATGATCAAAAGTAGATTCATTAATGCAGTGAATTCAACTTTCATCGTACACTGTACACAGAAAATTGGACGTTAATGCGAATGGGAGAAAAGTAAATGGAAATTACTATGAAGAGGAACTGAAAACCCGAATGCAAATCCTAGAAAATTATTTTTCCATTGAGCAAAAAGTGCGAGAAAATTTTGATATTTTACCTCTCCAGCATTGACAGTGATGATATGAGGTACAAAATTAGTGCCAACAGAACAAGAAACCCATTCACCTATAATGAAAAAAGATAGAAGATTAGTAAATCTCGAGGAGATGACTCAGCGTGAAAAGTATAATAGGAAAAACATTACTTCATGAACCTGATCTTCATGTACCAATTATATGAGCTCGAGATGAACTCGTTCCACTAGCAAAAGAATATTTACTTCACCACAAACTCGTGTCATTGTGAGTCAACTAGTTAACCCCGCATTCAGCTATAGAGAGGACAATAAAATAAACTCAACGATAGAGAGAGAATTTTAGGCTCTCAACCATCTATGAGAAACCATGTCATCTAAAAGTTTAAATTGTTAGAGAAGTGGCTCAACGACAAAGAGAGAATTTTAGGCTCTCAACCAACAATCTATGATAAACCGTGTCGTCTAAAAGCTTAAATTGTTAGAGAAGTGGCATAATGAACTCAACGAGAGAGAGAAATTGGGGCTCTCAGCCAACAATCTATGTTAAATCGTGTCATCTAAAAGCTTAAATTGTTAAAAAATGACATATTTATTTAAACTTTGGTCCTCAAGCACAAGCAGAATTCATTCTTTCGTCATAGGGCCCTACAAGTATATAGTTTTCATAAATGACTGGAAGCTAGGCTTGATCTCAGGGACGTGGCATGTGAATTTTTTCCACTGGAGAGTCAAATTGTACGTATTCTTCGAAGCCAACATTAGACTCTTAGGAAAAACAAACAAAAGACACTCAAGTCTGAATTACAATTTAGCCACCCCGAACTTGAAACCCCACGAATTGTGAAGCATCTACGATCTTTTAGTCCAAGTTCAGCAGAAGTAACGTGGATTATTCAAGAAAGTCGCTATAGATTCGATTGCTTTCGCACCAAAAATCCACATGACAATCAAAACTACCCATTTATGACAAAATTTTAGTTGGGGCATCAATTTATAGGTCCCATTTCTTCACTCAATTAAATAAATTAAACACCAATTCATAAAAGAATGTTTTAATCAACATGCATGCATTAACACAAAGAACACACATTGTTCCATATAGTAACGCACAGTTATCATAGCAATTACCCAAATTTTCCAATTCCGTCATAGGATTCTGCACTGGCCGGACTTTTCCGGTCTTCTCCGCGGCCGAGAAGTCAATCATAGGCGCAGGGGCAGAGGAGGAAATCGGCTTAGGCGAGAAGGGCTTAGTGGCAGATCCATCAGGAGCATACTTCCTAGGCCTACCCCTCTTCTTCTTCTTCTCAACGGTAGCGCCAACCACTCCGGCATCGGAGGCCGCCGGCTGAGGAGGCGGCGCTGATCCAGTCACCTGAATTGGGTTATCAGTGGTCCTTGGAGCCACATGATAGTCTGAAGGAGCATCTGATCCCACCACTGGGATTCCACTGCTACTTATGTTACCTCCTCTACCTTCCATACTTCAAATTCTAAGAACAAAAATTCCTGTAAACCCTCAAAAACCCATAATTTTTCTTGGAAGCAAAACCACAGAAATTATATTAAAAAAAAATCTAGAAAAAGCCAAACAAACAGCTATTTAACGTTTATCCCTCAACAAGCTTCTTTAGGTTTTCACGAACTGGGGGGAAAAAAAAAGTACAGTAAGATCAAACTAAAAAATGGAAAATTTAGTGCAGCTGAACAAGAAAAATTATGGGAAAAAAGGGTTTCAGTATTTGGAGAATTAAAACAGAAAGATTGAATTTTTGGGTGAGAAAATGGGGAAATTGAGGTTTGGTGAGTTAAAGCTAATTTAGCTTTTCCTAATTTTCCACAAATTGTCCCAAATTGTGATTTAAAAAATATGTAGACCCTTGTTTATCCCCGTCATTTGTCTACTAATGCATATTTGAATAGTATAAATTGATTAAAAAAATTTATAGTTAAAAAATAAAGAAAATTTTTGAATTTGTGTGTGATATTATTTTATTAAAAAAAAATGTGATTCAAGAGAGAGAAAAATACATTTAAAAATAACGAGGATCAAACAGGAAGGAAGAACAATATTTGGGTCTATTTATTGTTAATTATTATTTAAAAGCATAGAAAATTATATAGTTTGGTTAATTAAAATGGTTGGAGTCCGGAGAGAGAAGAAAATTAGAAAGTAAGTGAAGTTAAGAAAAAAGGTGGAATTAGGTTGCCAAAGTAATGAAGACATTCATCTCCTTTCATTTTAATTCAAAAGGAGAAGAAAGAATTATATATATGTATATATGTTTGAATCTCAAGTGGAATTATGTTCCTCTCGTGTGGCATCGTTAAAATTATAATTCATTTTTTTATTAGCTATATATTTTTCAAATAAAATAATATCACACGTAAATTAAAAAAAAAAATCTTTTTTAACCATACATTTTTCAAAAAAATAAAAATTAAAAAAAATTCCAAACATTAAAATGGCAAATAATGGAGGCCAAATAGGTAAAATTGTTAATTTATGAAGTACCCGTCGGTGTGAACAAGACCATACCTTAAAAAAAAAAAGATGAAATATTTTTTGTGACTTACTTAAAAATGTGCAAATTTTTACCCCCTCTAAATTCTGCTTTCTACATGTGCTAATTTACTTGAGAAATTGAATACACGTTTAGAGAATGAGTTAAAAGAGATGATTTTACTCTTACGTTATTGACTTATCTGTTGATTTTTACTTCAATTGTAATGTATAATTCAATTATCCAGTAGTATATGAAAAATAATTTTTGTAGCTAACTTCATAATACTACTTTGTATTGTACATGATTGCATGATCAAAATTTGAATAGGGTTTTTGTCATTATCTATATAATGAGTCGAGAAATTTCTATTGCGCATTTTTTCTCCCAAAATGCATTTTTATATCACATCAAGTGGGCCACTTTGTATGCCACGTGTGGTATTACTATGTGATATTTGTGACAATTTTTTCCTTTTTGCCCTTTTTTTTTGTTCTTTTGTGCATTTTCGCCCATTCAACGACTATTGATTGGAAAATGGCAATTGTAAAAATGTACAATCAAAAGACTGAAATTGGTACAGTTAATTGTCAAATTTGTGTCAGATGAAACAGCGTCATTTTGTTTGCAAAGGTCAATTTTCTTCTAAAAATGAGGACAAAATGCGCACTAAACAGGCTCTGATTTCAAATTCATTTTTAAGAAATATTATTACTACATTACAAAAGAAAAAGAATAATTTATATATTCAAAATATAAATTAATAAATTTATTATAAATACAAGACAATAAATCAGGCTTTAGAAAAGGACAACGGCCTTTTTGAAAATATTATATAACATAAATTGATATGATGGTCATGGTGAGTGGATGGACAATTATTTATCTATTTTCCTTCGTTTCTTATTTTATTAATATTAAATCTTAATATTTTGTCACCGTTTTATTTTTATAATTTATATTATCCTCGCAAAACAAAATTGCTTAATAAAAATATTGTACATTAAATCAGGTATTAGATAAGAACAATATGTAAACATTATTAAGATGGTGAGTGAGTGGACAATTATTTATCTATTTATTCTATAGTGACCATAATCCTATTGTTTATATTATTTTTATTTTTATTATATTTGAATAAATTGAACCAACTTTGGTTGGGATCCATTATCGGATGTGCAAGTTGTGGCAAAAGAAATTAGTTGGAAGCTTACTTCATCGTATTGCTACTTTGATTAGGTTTTGCGAATGGGTTGTGATTCACGTACATGACCTGTGTTTTCACAAGTCCTGCCCGGCCACTCACAGCAGGTGGGACCGAGGCAAATTTTTTTTTTTATTCACATGTGGGGTCCACCCCACATGTGAGAGGCCTGTAAGGTCTCGGTAAAGAATGCCCTGTACTCGGGGAATTTCTCATTCTTAAAAGAGATCTGCTATTTGTGTAGAAAATGTGCTGTCAAAATTAATACAGATAACGCTTGGTAGTTTTTGTTGAGCAATGGGGAAAAAAAAAAGAGGAAGTCTATGAGTACGGGAAATAATTNCCTGTACTCAGGGCATTTCTCTTTGCGAATAGAGATATACTTCATGAGATAGATACGTGTACGCTTGTGTAAAAAAAGCATATATATATATATATCTTCTAAGCACCGCGCTAAATTTATGTTAAGCACCGTGCTAATATGACACACTACATTACTGGGTGTTAAGAGATAAAATCCCATATCGAATAAAGATGAAAATATAGACCAATTTATAAATGTTTGAGCTATTCCTCTTAATAAGATTAACCTTTTAAGATGAAATCTCAAATTTTAACATGGTATTAGAGCCCGTTAAGCTCAAACGAGCGATTCGATCTGATTAAAACTCAAAAAAATTGAGCACACGAATTTCAAGATTGGTCTGCTCAAACGAGTCAACATTTTGTGGGGACATATTAAGGGATAGAATTTCACATCGAATAAATGAAATCATAAACCAATTTATAAAGATTTGAGTTACTTCTCTTAACAAGGTTGACATTTTAAGATGGAATTTCAAATCTTAACAAAGTGTAGTCTTTTTGCTACCAAAGCACTGTGCTTAGCATAAACTAAGCACAAGATCAAATCCGTGTATGTATATTTATTCGACCTCAAGGGAGTCTTCTTTTATGAAATTTTGTTTCATTTCCTTTTGACACGTCTTTAGTCTCCTTCATTTCATATATCTGTTCGCAGACGTCGTAACCTCATGAAAAGCTATGACACACAAGGTTAAATGCAATTTTCGCGAAAAATTTGGTGACAATATATTTAAAAAAATGAATTAACATATTCTTAGTTTTATTCACACAACCTTAGTTGCAATGATGCTCCACAATGCAATCTGGAGTGTGAAAAAAAAAATAATAATAATAAAATAAAATAAAATAAAAGTTTTGGAAGTAGCCAACTTCGCAATCTATTGCCTCTCATCGTATCACCTCACGCCTTCCGCCGTGTGTAAGAACCCATCACTTCTTTAATATAACTAATTATCGTCAACTTAGGCGTATGGTTAGACGAGTCCTAACTTTGATATTCTTAAATGTCGATATGTAGTTTAGTCCCTCCAACATCATTGAGCATTCTTCAATTTAAGGACACGCTATCTCAAATCAATTTTGTCATGGTTGAGATCACCTCATTTCTGCAAAGAAACCCCACTACATATTTAATTCGTTGAACTTCGATTTCAAGAATATAATAATAAAAAGATGTCCAACCTTAAAATCACGAAATAAATTGAATCGAGGCTTATCGATATAAATGAGATCTTGAATCTTATTTTTGTTTTCAATGCATTGTGAGATATTAACAATACAAGTTCATATGTATGCTTGATAACCTTAGAAAATAATAAAATGTGAATTTAAACCATACTGCATTAAGTTAAATTTAAATTAAACAGGAGGAGGTGGGGGGGGGGGGGGGGGGGGGGGGGGGGGG
>CAIGRO010182841.1:0-14104 GCA_903798355.1 Fraxinus baroniana
GAAATATCGAATCAAACATTGTAGGGAAAATAAAGTTCGAAAAAGAACATGGAATGAGGCTGAAATTGAAAAGAAACATAAACAATCACGACTTTACACTTCACAATTAATGTAAAATTATTTTTTATATTTAAAATTTATCGACCATATATTTATCATGGCCGCATTTTGACATTTCCAATAAATTTTAAATCGCTTAAAACGCATATTTGTAACTTAAGATATTGAATTAAATGTAAATAAAAAATAAAAAAAATCGACTTAGACGGCTTAGTCGAGCCGAACAAGAAAGCCATTTGGCTCGGTTCGCGGATTCTGAAGCAAAAAAAAGAGGGGGGGGTGGGGAGGGGAGGGTAGACGGTTTATTCGAGCCGAGCTGAGCCAAAAAGTCATTCAACTCGGCTCGTGACTTACTTACAATAATGGGAAGTCACTCTTTTATTTATGGTAAGATAGGAAATGAAACATGGACCAAAAAAAGAAAAAAAAAAAAAAGAAAAAGAAAAATCCTTTTCAAATAAATCTTCTCTCCAAATAAATCCTTCTCTATAATATTCGTTTTTCTTCATCTTATAATCTAATAGAAAATAATTAGCATGTCCTAAAGAACTATGCTTTTAAAAAAAACAACGTTGTCGTCACATCTATAAAAATCACTATTAAAATTGGATCCTTCATAAACGAGTGTTGCCCATTCATTAGACGAGAGTTACTTAAAAACCTTTGTTGAAAGTTGACACAACACTAATTGATTTTGGCACGTTGCCCGTTGTAGCTTCTAAACATTGAATCTCAAATTCACTCAATTCGTACTAGTTGACTTATGGATTATCTATCAATCCGTCAATGACAAATGTCTTTAATAATGTATCTCCATAATCGAACCTATAAAACATAAGTAATGCTATTCATCATCATTAATGTTACAATCTCAGTGTAAGTGACGCTAATATGACATTAAATGATAGGTGAAATTAAATAATTCATTTAATATCACCTTTCATTTACCCTATCATTTAGAGTCATCTAGACTGGGGTTGTAAGTTCAGTGAGGATGAATAGCATTACTCATAAAACATTATGAAAATACGCCGTATGAATTTATTGCATAAAATATAGAAATTTGTTAATGTAATTGGGAAAAAGTAATAATTTCTTTAAGCAATTTCGATAAATTTTTCGTCCGCCTCATAAATGCTTTTTGATCCCAAGAAAAAATAGTAATTCCATTAATCTTAATTCTTACACTCAATAATTATCTATGTTACTGGATATCCACCAGAAACCCAACTTTAACTTCCAATAATCCAATCTTTACATCAAATCAGAAGTCAAACAATTAAACAATATTTTGAATTTTGAAGTCACTAGTGGAATAGAGATTAAATGTTTCTTGAACAAAAATCAAGAAGATTAGTCATAGTTTCATGTATCATTATTGAAATTTAATTTAGTCCACCTTCACCAAACTCCTAAGCATAAAGTTATTCATCTACTCGTTAAAGTCTACCTTCTCCAAACTCTTAAGCATAGTCATTTATCTACTTATCTACCATCATAAATTTTTTGCCGCAAAGTCAACATGGGCCCATAATTTTCTTTATTATGGTCAAAAATTTCCTAATCTTACCTAATTAAAATTAAAATTAGTCATTCTTCTTCTTCTTCCTTTTTTTTTGGTACTCAAGTATCCCAATTTAGCCAGACTAATTTCCTGGACCACCAGCCATGACCCCTCAGTAACTGGCGAATGTAAACCGCGGATTATGCCTAAATTGATCAGGGTTCGAGCACCCCTTATACTCCTACCCCCAAGGGAGCTTTCTTTCATGGTTATTACATCACCAAATTTTTCCAATCAATATTGATTATTATATCACTCAACTGCTCCAACCAGGAATCGAACTCCTCACGCTGAGGTTGCAAGCCCAGCAATGTCATTCCTTTGCCAACTTGAATGTGCCCCGAATTTTATTTTACTTTTTTTAATCCTAAATGCTATCTTTGAAAGAGCAAAATTGTCAATAAATATAGATTCAGGAATATTGCATCATTAGCCATCAACATCTAAAAAGAGGAAAAGTTGGTTATTCGCCTTTTATCACAATTGCACAATAAGTTTGTAACGAAGGTAACTGTTCCATTTTATCCTGAATATGGATCGTAAATTACACAACCCCGCTCCACCCTTCGTTGCCCCACCCTCCGCTATTATTATTAAAATTTTCTTTTATGTATAACCATTTAAATTGTATTTAAAAATCAATTATGTAAAATCAAATATGTAAATTGAATGGTAAATGAGGGTTTTTTTTCTTTTTTCTTTTTTTTTTGTAATCGTTGTCCTACCCTCGCTATCGAAAATTCTTGATGAGGTGGGTATGGGTTGGGCTGTTCGTGCTCTTGATCATACCCTTCGTCCCATTTTAATCACGAATCATCAAAGTCTGGCTTCAAATTTTTGATGTAGTTGAAATTATGAAGCAAATTCTAATTTCATGTGTAATTGTTGTCCTACCCCCACTATCGATGAGGGTGGGTATGGGGTTGGGCTGCCTGAGCTCCTGATCATATCTTTCATCCCATTACCACAACAAATCCTCAAAGTCTCGCTTCAAAATTTTGATATAGCTGAAATTATGAGGCAAAATATAATTGCATATGTAATTTTCTCAATAAGAAGTGCAAACCACAAGTGCACGAATCGCGTTCAAGTAGTAAAGTGAATTTTTTTGAGTTCGAATTGTCAATCTTTTGATTACACAATTTTAATCATTTAATTATAACAATAAAAATAAACGCACGATAAACTTTGATTTTGAAAAATACGAAAAATCAACTAAAAATCTACAAAATAAGAAAACATAAACACTTGAGAAATTTTTGAGGAAAAGCGTTATTGGGATCTATGGTTTCGATTAACCGTCGCCTAATTAATTTATCCACAAACCAATTAATAAATTACTCGTTTACGATATTAGACCCGATTTTTCAATTTCAATTAATTACCTTTTTCGAACGAAATTAACCCTAAACGATTGGTTTAAACTACTATACATTTATGTCGAATAAAATCAAACAATTGCATTAAATCTTTGTGAAAATAGTTCAATTGGTCACCTAGAGTTAGTGATATATCCATATCCCCTATCTAAAATGCACAATATTTTCTCGAATGATATACAAATTAGTAAGCACAATCATTCATTTGCTGCATAAATAAAAATGCATGAAATATAATAGTTAAGTTTTAAAATTAATCTAAGATAGTTAAGTTTCAACCATAAATCCCAATAATAAAACTTGACCCATGCTAAATATATGATAAAAAGGATAATATTTTATACAATATATTGCAAATAGAAGATAATAATGTAGAAAATATAAGAGAGAAGATAAAACCCTCTTTGGAATTGAATTCTTGATGAACGATCTTGATTTTCTTCAACTATTTATCAAGATATATTCTCCTCGTGCTCTTGATTCCCCCACCCAAAAATTACAAGTAAAATCAAAAGAAAAAGAAAAGGAAAAGAAAATGTAAACGAAAAAAACAAAGTGAAGAAGAAGAATGGAAAAGGAAGCTCTATAATGGAAGTAGAGAAATTTGCAATCAAGTCCCCAAGTTTTGGAAAGTGACAAAAAGGTCCTCACGTTACCTTTTTTCATTTAGAGCGTGTTCGGCAAAGATTAAAATCAGATTATAATTGAAAAATTAGCCGTTATTGTTGACTTTTATTGGACAAACCTAATAATGACTATATTTTCAATTTTAATTAGATTTTAAATCGTACCGAACACGCCCTTAAACTCAACGTCTGGCAAGTGACAAAAAGGTCATTGGGTCACCTTTTTTCAATTAAATTCGACGCCTAGGCGCCATTTCTCTACCCAAAGGCAAAAGTAAAACCAAGAAATGGTTTCATTTCTTTTTTTTTTTTGGCACACAAGTCCTCTAATAATTTGCACTCAAAGGTCATAAACTTTGATTTTGTATAGTTCGGTCCTCAAATATTGACTTTAATATCAGTCGTGCCTTCCAAAAGTTGCAACCCAAGTCCGTGAACCTTATGACTTGTTCACTTTGGTCCTCAATTCACAGTTTTGCACGGTTTTGGTCATTTTCTCGTATTTTTTTGTTGTTCTATTTTCTTGAGCGATTTTTACCTACAAAAGCAATATTTACATAATTGAGAGTAGAAATTTGCTCATTTTTATCAGTAATAAATATATTTAGTTATTTAATAAATGTGCAAAAATACACTTATCATAATAATTGTACTACCATCACTATTGAAAATTCTCAACGAGCATGGGTATTGGTGGGCCACCCGAGCCTTGATCCTGCGCTTCGTCCAATCGCAATCACAAATCCTCTTAAGTCTCGTTGTAATTTTTTTTGACACAACTAAAATTATGAAACAAAATCTAATTTCATATGCAAATTCTACTACGATAGAAATTAGATTCGTCAAATTATTTGAATCATTTGTATCAATAGAGTGTAATCATGTAATTACTCGTCAAGGAATTTTATTAGTCACAAGGGAGATGAGGAAAAAATTAAAATACTTAGCCCTGGCTTGTGGTAGATTAAAATCAGATTTTTAGTAGATTTTAAAAAAATTTGATGAAATTTGTGTTTGAAAAATTGTACATTCAATAATAAAATACAGGGTTGAAATTAATTATTACTTCCACTTTACCAAATCAGATTTTAATTTGTACCTGTTAGCTTAAACTAATCTTCACTCCAATCTACCAGCAAGAACAAACTGGTGCAATCTCCCCAAAACCAAATCCCCACCTATTACCCAACTCCACAGTTCATACAATCCCGACCCCTCAAATTGTGAATGCACCTGTTGTTCGGCTTGAAATCACTCTCTTAATTCGACCCATTTCGAAAAAGAATTCAACTTTCTGTAATCTCAAATTTTTTTCTTGTATATATATATATATACACTTTTTTTTTTTTTTTGCATTTTGATGATATGAAGAAGCTAAAGAACTATTATATGCATTTGAGGCACCCGCAAACAATGGAGAGAAAATGGATCTTCCCATTAGCCATTAGCTCAATAGTTTCTTTGTTTCTTTTGTTTTTAACCACCTTAACCTCGCCGGATGGGATGCCGCTGCTGCCACTTCAACGGTACTACTCCTCCGCCGCCGCCACGTCAATTTTCGTCGAGTCGAAGCTCCGCGCTGTTCCGATTTCAACCCTGCCGCCGCCGCCGCGACTGGCTTATTTGATATCCGGCTCAGCAGGAGATGGAGGAATGCTCCGACGCACCCTCCAGGCGCTTTACCATCCCCACAATCAGTATGTGGTTCACCTCGATGCAGAGTCCTCCACTGAAGAGCGCCTCGATCTGCACAATTACGTGAAAAGCCACGCCATATTTGGGAAATTCAAGAATGTTCGGATGATTGCCAAGGCTAATTTGGTAACCTACCGCGGGCCCACCATGGTAGCCAATACACTGCATGCGGCTGCCATTTTGCTGAAGGAAGGTGGAGATTGGGATTGGTTTATTAATCTCAGCGCCTCTGATTACCCACTGATCACTCAAGATGGTAATTATTAATGCTAAGGTGTTTTATACTATTTGCTTATATTTTCTGTTGGAAGAAAAAAAGATTGGATTTTTTTGGTTATTTTGATATTTTATTGAAGTGAATTTTTGTTAATTTGCTTAATGATTTGTGGGTTTTGATTGATCATTAGATCTGCTGCATACATTTTCGCACTTGCCCAGAGATCTTAATTTTATTGATCATACAAGTAACATTGGCTGGAAAGAGTAAGTAATTTTTTCTAGGATATTCAATTTTTTTTAACCTAGCCTTGTTGATTTATATTTGGGGTTAAGGATTTATAGCTCTAATCAATGGCGTGGTATTACATTGAACGCTTGTAGGTTTCAGAGAGCGAAGCCTGTCATTGTTGATCCAGGTTTGTATATGACAAAGAAATCTGATGTGTTCTGGATTACGCAACGAAGAAGTGTGCCGACAGCATTTAAACTCTTTACTGGTACAATTTGGCTTTTATTATCGTGTTTTCTTTGATATTATGTGTCCTGTTTTTCTGCATGGCTTATTTGATGCGAATGAGTTACAAATATAAGTTTTGGAGTCTTTGCCTTCCTGTCATACCTTGTATCTTCACCTTTTTTTTTTTCACGAAAATGTGCAGTGTTTTGTTAATGGGGTTGGGACCGTTTAAAATTTTTGCACAATAAATGTTGATTCCTTGGTGTCTAATTGATCATATCCTTTTTTCTGAGTAAAATGCTTAAACTGACTTCTGTACGTGATTGTGGTAGAAGGTTTGTACTTGCTGAATTTTTCTTATCTGGCGAGTGGGATCTGCAAGTAATATCTTGTTGAATGGTTCACAAATGTAATTTACGTGTTATATATTACTATCTCAAGATGTAGGGTGCTAATGAAAATTCTAGTACACTGGAGTTAAAAAGCATTCGGGGCACTAGAACGACTTCAATTGAAAACTATGAAATTTAAATAAAGTTTTCACTTAGATCATCTCTCTGTATTGGTTCATATCTGAGAAAATTTGAACCCTTGTCTCTATTAAAAAGGATTCTTTACGCCTTCTGTTTAAAATGTTCAGTTTTTCATTATTGCATCTTGTCCCATATAGGTTAGAGTAATTCTATTTAGCACCATTGATAATTTGATATTACAACATCAGTTTGGGTGGCACTAAGTGTTATTAAATGAATCACATAATTTCACTTTTAATCGAATCTATCACGTAATTCCACATAGACGGGTGTTACAGCACCACTGATGCTAGATATCATTATTCTATAGTTTAAAGCTAACAGTTGAAGCTCATCTTACGACGATATCTGCAAAATACTCTTTATACAAGTGATACTGTTGGTTTTCCATTGCAGTAGTGAAACCGAGGTTTCTGATTTGTGCCAATGATTTATCCATTGGTTCAACTTGAAATTGGTTGTGTTAAACCTTACTCGATAGCTTTCATGATTTGGGTAATTTTCGTTGATATAAAATACCCGTGATGCCCGTTAAGAATGACTTTGAGCCACAACTATATACTCGTTTAGAAACTATACTTCTGCTGCCCAATAACCCAATACTCAAAAATTTGCCAATATTATTTTGTTACTGATGTGTCTGAATTTTCTGGTAGAGATCTAGATGTCATTAAGCGAATAAACAGGCATTGTTGTTACAAGATGACTTGTGATCACAAAGCTCGGTACCATGAACAAAGTTTGGACATCTCTTGTAAAAACTGAGAAGTTGGTCTTAAGAACCTCTTCTACCAAAGAGGCGTCATGTAAGGAAATGATTAATAATTTAGAACCTAAAAGATGAAGGGTATAGCTGGGAAAATAATTTTCTTGGGCAGTAATCTCGTGTTGAGTCGTTGAGAGATATCGACTTCGAATAGGCTTCTTTGTGAAGAATAAAATCCATCAAGATTTGTCCTGCAAATTTTGATGTCTATTTTGAAAGTTATGAGAATTCTGACAAAGAAATTTTTTATAATGAATGAAAATTTTGTATGTCTCAAATATCAGACTCATAGCATGCTTACTCAGTTTATTCAACTCTTTCTTTAAGGATCTGCTTGGATGGCACTCTCTCGACCTTTCATTGACTACTGTATATGGGGATGGGACAACTTACCCCGAACTGTCCTCATGTACTATGCAAACTTTATTTCTTCTCCAGAAGGCTATTTCCATACTGTAATCTGTAATGCTCCGGAGTTTCGGAATACCACTGTGAACAGTGATCTACACTTCATATCCTGGGACAATCCGCCCAAGCAGCATCCTCACTATCTCGACGTTGATGACATGCAAAGGATGGTTGACAGTAATGCTCCGTTTGCAAGAAAGTTTCACCGTGATGACCCAGTGCTCGAAAGAATTGATTCTGAGCTCTTGTTTCGGGGCAAAGACATGCTTGTTCCCGGTGGATGGTGCACAGGTAACAGAGAAAATGGAACCGATCCATGTTCCACTGTGGGCAATATTACAATCCTCAGCCCTACTGCAGGTGCAAACAGACTAGAAAATCTGATTAGCTATCTTTTATCAAATGACAATTACCGGCCAAGACAGTGCAAATAGCAAAACCTGTTTTAGGAGACCCATTATTTATGATAGCGGCAAAGACTTGATGAACGACCAGATATTCATTTGCTTTTCAGTTAGGAGAAAAGACTGCTCAGGGCTTGCTCGATCCCTCTGTGTTCCAGAGTTTCTGCTCAAATTTGTATTTGGTGGGAAGAGATTACAGAATGCTGGACCATTTGAGCGCTTCACCATGGTATACGTTGTTATGATCTCGACAGTAGACCCATGACCATTTTTCCTTGTAATTATCCAGTCCTTACTATTTATTTCTGGTCGAGTATTACTTCTCTGAGGCGAATTTCGTGAAAATGAACACAGGCGAGTTTTTGTCATTACTTTGTGTATGAAATTGTCCTGGAATTTCTTTCTTTTAATTCATTAATGCAAGACAAGAGTGATTCAGAGATGTTACCGTTTCACCCTGCCCCTCCACCACCACCACCACCACCTCGGCCCCCCTTCTGCCCTCTTTTCAAGTTGTGAAATTCAGTGATGATCGACTTTTAGTAATTGTTTTCCTAGTGAGCATGGCTATAAAGCTCAAGGTCTTGTTTGCTTTATAGTTCAAGTTCAAGTTCAAATTCAAAATAAATAAATGAACAAACCATCCTCCATAGCTTAGAATATAATACAAGTTTGATATGATGTGCTTGCTTTCCGAGAGAGCAATCTTTGCTAACACACTTTAGAAAGAAACCTATTAAGCAAAGTAAGTGTGCAACATATTTACTGGGTCTTTTTTAAGTCTATTGAATTCAAAATAAGAGTAATAAAGAAAGAACATCTCATATCTGCTCAGAAGGAAAAAAGGCATATCATGGATTTACCGGAGAAAAAATGACTTAAGATGGTTAAAAAGTGATTGTAGCTCGATTTCTCAATAATCTTTATTATGAAATTAGGAGTTACATCCTACTGTGTAAGAATAAGAGCCTGTTTGATAGGGCATCTGGTTTTGGTTTTATTTCTTGTGGAAGAGTTTTATGAAGAATTTACATTAGACAAGTTTCCTTTAAAAACTTTTTAGTCATACAACACTTTTAAATAATTATTCACATACATTCAAAAATAGTTTCATACTCCCAAAAATAACTTTTTATTTTTCAAAAATCTTGCCAAATGGGTCCTAATCACATCTTAATAAATAAAGACCAAGAAACAAGAACATTTTTTATTCATCAATGAATAAAATTACACAAACTATTGATTCTATCCCCCAAATCATATATGAATACAACATAAGAATCGACATCTAATTCTTTCAACTCCCTCATGATATGAGACAACCTCTTCTTCATAATCAAGCGAGGGGAAAATTTCAGACCTCTCTATAAGTTTAAGCTATAAGTTTCTTTCAAAAATCCTAGTAGCAGAATGGAATCAGTTTACCGGACTGACCTCCATACCAACACGATTAGTTTAACTCATCACTACCATTCTCGGTGTGCTCAATTTGGATTGAGAGGAAGGTAAGTCCTGATCTACGTTCAATCCCCATCCAAAGATTAGCTGCGCAATTGAGAGGCCAGNGGATTGAGAGGAAGGTAAGTCCTGATCTACGTTCAATCCCCATCCAAAGATTAGCTGCGCAATTGAGAGGCCAGCCAAGTTGATCGGGTAATGGCTCCGGATTTCACCATGCTACCACGAAGGAGGAGAGAATCTACCGCTTCTAGAATGGAAGCTAGTAGACATACGTTCACTGCCCCATTTATCCGGACAGAAAGTTGTGACATAGTCATCCGAATTACAATTAATCGAAGGAGGTGGGGTATCAAAGGCATAACTAAAATAAGAGGGACAAGCATCCTTAAACAATTCCGAATACAAAATATGTTTGCGCTTCTATGGGCTCCCATATTCATTCCTGCAACAGAATGAATCAAGATTATAAGCCAAACAAGCACTTTTGCAAGCCACAACTTCCCCTTCACCATTCACTACTTGGAGCTCAACTGGACGCATGCTCTTTAAATTCTTTTGAGCACCCTCCGATGTGACATTTTCTCGATCCCGTCTTCGTATCAACGGAAACCGGGAGATTATAGCCATCGACAAGACTAACATCGTAGAGACTTGGCTTGCTCTTATCGACCTATGTGATAAGATAAAATTTAATAAAATAAACTTTTCACATCTCTAATAATGTAAATTTCTAAATGATATCATTTAATATGACATCAGGATTAAAAGAAAAAATTGTATTATTGGTTCCCAACCTATTGCTCGAGTAGCAAGTTGGATTTTAACCTTTTATTATAGTTGCACAAGTAGTCTTCAACAAAACCGATGAACCTATATGTTTCCATAAGAGGTTCGAGTATCATTGTTTTATTGGGAACTCATTTGCAACTATAATAAAACTTTTGATACCTACTTGCTCCTTTAAAATTTTGGGGAACAGAAACATTTTCTATTTATGAAAATTGTGCACACGTTAGGCTATTGATGAAAAAAGGGATTCTAAATTGCGCATCATTTTTAATAAAGACTCAGTTTGGGCTCCATTTTACCAAGAAAATGCATTTTGGAATAGTAAAAAGTTGGAGAGTGTGATTGAAAAATAAGGAAAATTTTTGGGGTTGCGCTTAAAATTATTTTATGGGATAATATGTGGTTGGAAATGAATATGGGAAAAATGAATTTTGAAAATAATAGGGTGAAAATAGGGTGAAAATAAGATTTTAATGAGGCGGATCAGCGACATGCAATGCGAATTCGACTAGGGTAGCTGGAGGGAGCCTATAATTCCATCGCACTCGAGTTGTCCACTGCAATAGCCTGTTTCACATACATGCTTATGATCCGAGTCGAAATTGCAGCATGTCCTTGTAACGCCCCGAAACCTATGTCTCGAAGGTTACTTAATTAATTCCTTTAGTCATCATAAAAATTGATTGATGCATTGTAAAAAAAAAAAAAAAAAAACTGTAGAATAAAAGGCTATTTTTTTTTGTCTCATAATATATCCAATAAATTCAATCCACTAAAGAAACGTAAATAAAATTCTGATTGCAAAATTGTTTTAGACTAAATGCTAAATATTGAAAGAAAATAAAATTCTTGATCCAGCGACATGAACTCTGTTAGCAGTTATAACCACCAACTCCAATCAATCAAGCATCTGAAAAATATTTCAAATTTGGAATCAGCATAAGAATACACCTAGTATAGATTTCATGTCAATATTTTCACAATTTAATATAAAAAGTAAGTAAATTATGCACATAACATAACTTTTTGGTGGAATAGAAACCTCACCGTCTCTTTCAGGTCATACCCATTCTCAATCTCCACTTAGGGTATTTAGTCCCATAACTGGTTTCTATGTAGATCTACATAATAATACCCTATGATATTACCATAATTGGTTTCTATGTAGATCTACATAATAATACCCTATGGTATTATTCACAAGATCCTTCTTTAATTGGGATCACATAATAGCACATAAAATACTTAACTCAAAACATTAAAAAGTGAAAACACAAAACCTTTTGACATTTAGAGAAATCTATACCGAATTCGTCGAATTGCTTGTATATACTTGAACTACTTAGGACTGAAAATTTTTGCGAACGGATCTCGAAAGCGCCAAAAAAGATTTTCTTTCTCTCTTTTAATTTTTTTTCTTTTCCTCTCTCCTTTCTTTTCTCTGCTCTTAATTTGTGTGAACTGAAATACAACAATGAGATAGTATTTATAGGTGTGATTTGATAAGGATAATTACATAATAAGAGTTCTAAAAGGACTCTTAATTCAAATTTGGATTGGTCTTCCATTAAACAAACTTATCATGAAATTCGAATTTAAAAAAAAAGTATAACTACATGATGACAAGATTCTAATATGGATATGTACAAATCTCAAGTTTTATCTACAATTTTTTTTATTAGATAATTCGATAATAATTTAATAGATATCCAAAATAATATTAAATTTAACTTCATGTAAAACTCATATATATCGAATTATTAGTAATATTAACACAAGGTCATTAGAAAATGGTAAAATTGTTAGGTTACCCTAAAATCTCAAAACTTGCATTTATACCTCATAATATATATTATGCGTATTGTTGGGGTATTACAATCCTTGCCCAAATGCGTCCGTTCTAGTTTCCGGGGGCCTGGAATTTTCATATTTTTCCCGGTGGTAGATAGAATTCTCCTTCGCCAACCACTGGATGGCCTTGGTTTGGGGCAGTAGCCGGCCATATACGAAATGGACATTTGTTACTCACATAGGATGTGCAATCATGTACTACTGAGTTTCCTGCATATAATTTGCTAAAACGAGATTATTCTTAATAAATTTGGGGTCGACAAAAAGTAATAAAATGTGAGTTATCATATGAGCCCAAGTTCCATATCAGGAAGAGAAAGAAAGCTACAAATTTTCCCATCAAATGCAATGTGGATTCTACTATGATGCTAAGTTTGATTGCAAAAATAAAAAATAAAAAAATAGTACCTATACATATATTTAATTCCTAAGAAGCTGCTTTGATTCGACTTCGAGTTAATTGATTAGCACACTCGACGACTACCATCTTATTTATTCAACCAAACATAAAGAGCGGCACAACTCGAGGCAAATTCTTGTATTTTTGTTAAATCTCGACTCAAAGAATCAAATATTTACTCAATCTATAAAATGACAGAACAAACACTATTTGTTAACGGCATTGTTCTTTCGAAAAATATACCATATTAGACAATTCATCTTACAAGATCCTCATAAATAACTATACATTTATGGGTTTTTTGATACAGTGGACTGTAACTTGTCGAGTTCAATCTACTACTGCATAGCAAACACGTATTTAATGCAATGACGACTTGATCCTGGCCTAATTGTTTATGTAAACTAAAGGTTTATACAAGTTTCTTTTTTTTTTCCAGCTCTAGATCAGACATTGATCTGATTAGGTATAAACAGGATATTATAATAGGATTTGAACATAGATTCACTTAACAATTTGCAAAGCATGTTCAATGATGGAAATTAGATTTATAAAAACTGGGATTTTGTATGCTGAGGGGCAGGTGAACATCCATTTGATCTGTCTTTTGGTTGGTTGTCTGAATTTACATCAATTTTTTTTAAGATTAAGTTAGATTCATATTTGAAAATTTAATGTAAATAATAAGTTAGATTAATATTTGAAATTTTAATGTTTATTATGGATAGACATCACCGTTTTTAACAATTTGTTTATGAGATTGGATTTGGATTGCTGAGGAGCAGGTAAGGATCTAATCTATGGCGTAAGATCCAGTTTTTGAAAATTGAAATTTTGCATGTAGATTGATAATTTATTTTTTTTATTTTCTTTTAACTAGGTAAACTGGTATTTGAATATAATATATTTCAGTTTGCACGAAAATTACTACTTGGTGATATAAATTAATAGTGGTTCAATGGACATGCAAATCCACTTTCATCAACTTCTACTAGATGTTAATTTAAAAATGATTGTGTATCATTATGTTAGCCAAGAACGGGTTATGTTAACCACGGGCTATGTGAAGCTTAAACACTTAGAAATGGTACGTATTTACTTAATTAAATAGTATTTTAATAGTGGTAGAGTCGGGATTAGAAATTAGAGAACATAATATAACTAGAGAGAAAAAATCGAACATGAAATATAATAATATTAAGAAAATCATTTAAATAAACAATTATTTTAGAGGCCCCATTTCCCTCCACCACTAGCTTTGTGCACATCCTTCACGAGTAGATCGAATTCATATATTCCTCAAGCGCTCGATATGTGACAATTTTTTTTTTTATAAATGATTGATAGTGAGACTTGAATGTATAACATGATATTTAACATGAAAAATGGCAATGTAATGTCGTTGATATAGAGGATTTTTCATGTTAGACAATCCAATTAAAAAACTGACTAAGCCCCTGTTTGAGATGCATTATTCAAACAATAAAATGAG
>CAIGRO010182899.1:0-12911 GCA_903798355.1 Fraxinus baroniana
GGGGGGGGGGGGGGGGGTGCAAAAAGTATTCCAGCAGATGCACCTTCAGTAAACAAAGCTCACTTCTGTCTTTCCAACATCCATTCACTTCATCTCCCGATATCTGCAGGTGAAAGCATGTTTTATGTGAAATTCTGTAAACAAGAGAAAACAAATAATGGATCACAATAAAATTTCATTTCAAACGGCATACATGGCTGCTCTCTAGTATGTTTTTCTTTATGAACTCTTCAACCTTGCTTTCTCTAGTTTTGAACACTGGCATAGCAATCCGTGCTATACATCCAAGAGATTGTAATACAGCTGGCAAATGTCTGAAGAGGAGTTCGTTATCAACAAGACTCTGTCCATTTGAAACACAAATATGTTATGGCTATCATCAGCATCTCTTGAAAAAGGAAATAAACTCCAGATGGAATTGAAAAGCACATGCAGATGAAAACTGACAATGTATGAAAAGGTAATTAGAAACCTTGTAGAGAACAGATAGTGACGTGAAATCATCATCTTTTGTTACTGATGCAAGGGCATGAACTGCATACTTTGCCTGCCTTCGGCTACCCTCAATGCATATTCGCTCCAGCATAAGGTCTAATGATCTACAAGGAAAATATGGCATTTCAAAACAGAAATCAAATACATGCATAAATTACAGATCCATTAATCAGAAATTTTATATTAAAACCTCAATGAAACTCCCAGCTGTTTTCTGATGGTTACCCCAGCCATTGAAAGAATATGCAAAACACCTTCCTTATATATTTCATTGTCGTTCTCAAGAAGATGTATCAAATCTTCTTCAATCCCACCAAGCAGCAAAGGACTGAAACGTACAAGAATCTGAAATTCACCATAGAATATGAGTAAAATTCTAACATTACCAGGAAACAACAAGAGTAGGAAGATTATGAGACCAATCTAAAGAAACTTCCATATATGATGAATGATAATCCAAAAAATTAAAACTCCCAAGTTTTCCATTGTTATTCTATTTATTGATAACCGAGTGGATCAACCATAATTTTCAAGATGAGATTCCTAGCAACTATTACAAACTGTAGCATCACTTAAATATTTTGTTCACAAAAAATCGTGGCTATAGATGTGTTATATTCAGGAAAAAGACATCAACAGGAAAGCACATATATCATGGCTGAAAGATTGGTAAAGTCGATTCGAAATAAAAATTTGTTTGAAGTATAGTGAAATGTCAAATTCAGAAGAAATGAAAAGGACACCAAACTGTGTCAATACTATATAATTCACCAATCAAGATCAGTGTACGTGTGTGTGTGTGTGAGAGAGAGAGTGTGTGTGAGAGAGAGAGAGAGAGAGTAAATTTTATACCACAAGTAGAGTCATGCTAGATAAAATTAACTCGGTACTTCCCGAAGATTTCAGTACACCAGCCTCCAGAATAAGTTCTTTGACATGCTCCTTGTTGAAAAGCAAATACGAGCATTTTAATGAGAGAGAACTCAGAAACTCATAGATTTGATGCTCCTGACCAAGGGTCCTCAGTAAATCATCCTGCAGGAGAATCAAGATTGTCTGATAAATCATGGAACATAAATTTGCTATCATTTTAAACTCAAGGGCATCCCAAAAAGCTGGGGAGAAAAGAAGAGAAGGATCCCAGCTCAGATTCTGGTTAGTGCCTCACCCGTGAACTACCAGCTTGAAGAGAGCTAGTGTTTGGATCAAGAAGGCTTGTCATAATTTTCCAAACATTAGATTCCTTTAACTGATCAAGAATCTGAAAATTTTCCTCCGCCCTTGCAGGATCAGCGAAAAAGTGAGACATACTGCGGAAGCAAACATTAACTTTCTTTGGGATCTCGGTAACATCACCTTCCTGCATTTGGACAAGAAATAAGATTTAAATTAAATCCTGCTTCTTAAATTTTCCTCTAAAATAATAATAATAAGAATTGTGTACCTGAGACGACTCTCTGTGGTCTAGGTACTTGAGCATTTCTTGTTGTAATCTGAAACGTGATTAAAAAAAATACCATGTAACTTGCAGCATAAGATACTATGAGTTTAAAAGCAAACTAAAGTTGGTCTATGTACACCAGATAGAAAATGTGTAATCAAAACCAAGCACTGGTAACCTTTGCTTCTGCTCCAATATCATTTCAAGAGCCTTAACCTCTGCCTTTTCAAATCCAGAGAAGATTCTAACCCAGTTTGCTACTTTGTTTTTGACTGAAAAATCAGTTGGGAACAACGATAGGCATAGAAGGGTTTCAATTGTGTCTGATCTGAAAAAGAAAGATCAAAGCTTCAAATCTAATACCAAACATATCAAAAAACCATACATCTATGAATATTGCGTTCGCAGAATCAATTCTACAAACATTGCTGTGACTTTTAAATAATTCACTTCTCAAGTGGAAGGTCTAATAAATGAAATCATTTACTAGCAGTGTCAGGTTTACATTCCCTAAAAAAAATTTCATTTCTTTGAAATCAACTAAGTCTGGGATTAGTAATTCAATAAGGTACCTGAAATCTTTATCGTAAACACATCTCAAAATCTTCCCAACGATCCAATCATATTTATCATTCTTTGTCGAGTTACTAGAATGATTTAGACAATTAGCCCGGAATATGTCTGCTAGCCTCTCCATCGTATACCTTTTAACAAGAATCTGGAGTACGCAGAAAAATTTACCAGAATACAAACAAGGTAATTGGCAAAAACTAATAACCAAAGAAGTGCGCAGCCAGAGATGGTTACACATACAGATTTATCTTGAAGCTGTTCTGCAACCAGCTTGATAGTCCCAACAGGGATAGATGTTAGGGAATGACAAGCCACATCACAAACCGCAGCGACAACTTCTTTACGGACATTTTCATCATGGTCTAACATTCGGTCACAAAGCGCAGCTAGAAAGTTTTTTTACCACATCAGAATGAGAGGAGAGATATATTTACTGATAAAACCATTCAAAAGTTCTTACAGATCATTTGAGGGGCTTCAGCTCTATATGGATTAGCCAGCAGACAAGTCTTGACGTGCTCAAGGACAGACATTTTGACCTCAACCACTCTATCTGTCATCATTTTCAAAAACTCCAAAAAGATTGGATGGAATGCTTCAGAGATATCAGATCCTGGCAGAGCAAATAGGTCCCCAACGAAGCCGATCGCTTTTAAACGAATATCTAACCGATCATTCTGTTGATATCAAAATTTGAAAAGACACGCTATTCATTGAAACGAGTAGAGAAAAATATATATAGCACATTTTTCTTGAAAATGTATTCAAAATGAGTTAAGAATTACCAATTTGGACTTGCAGAAGGGGAAGTGCATACTTCAAAAAAAGTGAAGAAGTAGAAAACATTTTATCTTTTATACATCATCTTCAAAAGCAACTCTAACATGGGTACCATATAGCAAACCTCAAGCAATAAAAGATGTTTCTTAAACACACAATTTTCAGAGGCCAAAAGGGAAACTGTAATCTAAAACACTATAAATAAAGATTCAACAGCATAGTTTAGTCAATAAATTATTGATTCAGATAATGACCTAATCCTCCCTTCCCGAAAGGAAAAGCGTGAAATTCTTTTTCCTTTCCGCTGGAAGGAAGGGGAAGAAGCAGGCAGGGATAGATAGAATTTGGTAGGGANACCGCCTTACCGTCCTAGCTCGTCGGAGAGCTAGATTCACCTCAATTGTTTGTCTCTTTCCTTCAGCTTTTCTCAAATTAGACATGGGGACATAAAAAAGGGGAATCCTATCAACTTGTTCCGACCTAGGATTATAAGCTCATGAGATCCCAAGTCCCAATATGTGTCCCTTGTGGAGTTGTCAAACATTCAGATTGTTATAAAATATGATTTTTAGACACAGTTATTGGAAATTAGTTAATCGGTCCCATACTTAACCATTCAGTTAATGAATTAGATAAATTATCTATAATATAAGGTAACCAAAGTTTTAACAAAATTAAGCTAAAAACAATTTCAGCTGAATTGGAGTAAATCTCTAGACTACTCTTTACAACAAGCAATTATGGCATGCCTTGAATTCTCTAGTGACTTACCATATGTTGTTAGAAGATAGCCCAACTACTAATAAGCAACTGGATTTTAGTTAGTAATATAGTGGCATTTCCATCTAGCCACAAGAGTGCTACAAGTCCCCCACGTGTCAGTATCTAAGCCAGCTCACACCACAAATGTCGCATTGGGCTGTTTGAGGTGCACTTTGACCTTGAAGCGTGTCTTAAGGTAGAAGTCATTAAATACAAATAAACACGAATAAACACATGTGAGTGGTCACGTGTCAACTAAACTAAATGAATGGATAAAATTTGTCAGATATGATGATTGAGTGTGATCGAATGGCCGCGTGCAGAAGAGGGTCATTAGTGGGTAGGTGTGACTCAGGTATCAGGCCGTGTCTTATCTAAACAAGTGTCCCATGGCTTGGATCAGTTTGTGCCATAAGATTCGCCCCGGAAAGCCTATATATAAACCTCCCCTATTCAGTCTGAGCGTTCAAATTTAATCCAAAAAGAAACACTCTTTTGTCTTTCCTTTCCTCCCTAAAAGTATTATGTTGTCCTATTTATTTTCGACAACCATTCTATTATTCTGAGTTTTATTCCAATCAAGATGAACACGATCAAATTTGGTTCTTTACAATTTCACATTATTCTATTGTCTCCTTGTTTATCGTTGCTCCAACACAGAGAAGCACAAGGGTGTCCTTGTATAATAAGGACCTGGTAACATAATGAAGTTTGCAGATGCATATCTCCTAATTTATTGTGTGAAAGATGCTAGTATAAAACAAAAATACCGAGTTTCAGGGCAAACTGAGAATTATTTAAGCGAGTAATTTCCCTAATTACAGCAAAATATGTTGATTTTAATATTCGCAAATATATATAGAGTCAATCACAACAGTGAACTAAGAAATTGAAAAATAAAATTCAGAGAAACTGAGAGGGTGAGAAAAACCCCCAAGAAATTTGAGAATTGTTTCCAAACAGTTTCTATTAAAAAGCTAAGAAAAAGCCTCAAACTATATGTTTTTCTCGCAAGAAATTTTGAAAAACCCGATGCCTCGTAAACTAAACCTAACTCATTGCCAGTTGCCACAATTCATCCAGAAGCCACAGCACGATTCCGAATCATGCATGTGCAAAATTGAACTTATAAACAACTTAAAATTTGCTTCTACAAAAAAATGGACCAGAAGAGAGTAATTGAAAAGTGATTCTCACCTCTAACAGTTGCACGAGAGTGTCTTTCGAAGCAGGAGGACTCTCCAGCTTCGATCCGACCTCATTCAACTGCGGTTGTTTTTCAGCCATTTCAATTCACAAAATTCACTCGGAATTACAAATTCTTACGGTGAATTTGCTCCAATTCAAGCAATTTGATGAACTTCAGATGCACCAGAAGGATCGGGAATCAAAAACTGTGTGCTCGATTTGCTTCTTGTTTGCGCATTAAGTAGAGATTTTACTTCAGTGACGAGTATTTCAATTTCATGGTTTTGGAAAATTTGGACTGCCTGCATGCTGAACCCACGTGGTTCACTTCATTTGACATGTGTCTGTTTATTTATTATTTTTATATTTTAGTTTTTTCTTTTTGCTGAATTTCATATATTCTTTTGTCTATTTTATATGTTTTTCAATAATTGTATTTTTATAAAATAATAGAGCTTGGACATATAGGTAACAAATATTTTGATAAAAAAATTTGAAAATGTCATTTCAAGCAAGGAAATGGGAACGGGAACTTAAATAGTTGAGATTTTTAAATTTATTCACGAGGGAAAAATCGAAAATAACGACAAAAATTATTATTGATATGTGGACAAAATGCATAGATAACGTAACTACCTTCTCGACATTCTTTTCCGAATACTCGACAAATTTTAGTTTGTCATTATTAACGACGACAATCCTCTCACACGATCCTGCTCTTCTCATTGTTTAATGGATATGCATCATCGTTTAGATGACAATGAGTTTAGTATATCATTGTCCAATTGATTGTGATGCACTTTAATAAATTGAACAACGAAGAATTTGCAAATAAACTCCAAACTTGTATATTTTGAAGCTTGTATAATTGTAGTTATAAATAGTTATCCATAACTTTTTTGTAAAAGTTTCCAAAACATTTTTTTTTTTTTTTACGTAGGAACCCGCAGCCGCTACCCACTAGCGGAGCCCGACACCCCAAAGGGGCGGAAGCCCGACCACTGTGTGCGTACTAGGTAAATCTCGCTCTATGTACAGTAGTTCGAAAATCACACAGGGAAGGTAAACCGTACTAGATAAGCCCGGTGCGACGGGTTCGGCCGAGAAAGTGTTGACAGATAATTTGAACTCGTAATTTTCGATCTTCGCGTTCACCTACTCCACCAATTCGACCAACCCCATAGGGGTTTCCAAAACATCCTTTTGATAGTTATAAATGTAGTAGTAATTGTTGCAAATATTCATTAATTGAACTTGTTTTTAAGAGTATCTCTTGAAAATAATCCATCCTCACAAATAATTCTGAACCATGAATTCATGGTACTGAGTCAAAAGTATTCTATTAAACTTCATTATACCAAAACACGACTTTTCTTTTCATGCATGGCTTCAAGTTTTATCCTTTTGAAATGGTAATAATGAAAAACTATATCTCAAAATATGAATTATGCAAGATCAATACTATTTAACGAAGTTATCATGAACGTTTATCGATAATTATGAACTTTGCCACTAGATCGTGTCATACTTTCGTCGTACGGAAACTTTCAATTTAATTTCTTTAACTTGAAGACTCATTAGCAAATATATAACCTCGAACAATTAAATCTCGACAAAATTGGTTTGTTCCACATACCAAATACATAACATGATTAAAATTCATTAATAATATCCACAAGTGAATTTAGAAACTCTCGATTCTTGAAAATGACTCATTGGGGTATTTTTTTATTAGCAAATTTCACAATCTTCTCTCGACATGAATGGAGAGGACAAACCAAGACATTTGAAGATAAGACCATTTGCATCGATGTAAAGAGAAATAATTTTATAATATTGATAGATAAATGAAAGTTAAAAAAATTATTAAGATCGTGAAGAAATTTCTATGTATTTCGAAAATCAGCGCCTATTTACACGAAAGTGTGAATGTCTTTGAAAGCACTAAAAGTTGAAGTATGGTTAACTTCGACTCATTAGACATGAGCAAAATATGCCTTAAGAAGGGAATTGATATTAACCTAACCTTCCGTGGATACAAGAAACTACGAAGAAGAAAAGAAAAATTAGATGGCAATAGGCTTAGAGGCCCAAGGAAAAGTGATCAAATAAAGAGGGCTTCAAGCCCAAGAAAATAGCTGGCCCAATAAGCCTCCAGAGTCCAGAACAAACCAGGATACGGCCACAAGGTGGACAGAAATAGCTTATGCGAGGCCAACAAAGAGCTGCCCAAAGGACAATAATGAGATGAGCAGCTACAGAACCTTAGCAAAGGAACAGCAAAATAGGTTTGAATTTATCTACTCTACCAGATTTTGGTTCACAGATTTTGTACAGATTGTCTCACATGAGGTGGGTCCCGCATTTAAAAAACCCCCCAAAAATGTTAAAATACCCACCCACCCCATCTCACATTGCTGTGACAGGTCTTTTACCGACCGGCACAGCAGCTCGGTTGAATAGGTTTAGTGTTTTCGTTTGGCAAGGCTTCAACTCTTGCTTTTATTTTTTGTAGAAGAATTTTCATCTTAATTGTTGAAAATAAATTTTTAAAGAGCTTCCTCTTTCGAAAAGAGCTCTAATTTGAAGAAATATTGATAAAATTAATCAAACGAGTCCAAAAATATCTTTATATCTCAAAAACTCATTTTGAATTTTCGAAAGTCATGCTAAATAGACCTTTATGCTGGTTTGGAAGGTTAAAAACGTTACTAAAAATTAAGGTCAAAGTCAATAATTAATTTTAACTACATATTTCAAACGAGCACAATCCACATCTCCAAAACCTTAAATTGCCAAATGCTGTAAGCTCATAACTACTCAAGAGTCGAGACATTGTTGTTCAACAATGGATAGAACAACGTATAGTAATCTCCACATTCATGTGTAAATGGGGAATAATTGGTCCTAGACTATTGAAAACCCACCTCTTGTATGGTTGTGGAAATCTTAGAAATCGAGAGACTTGCTTTAGGCCGTAAAGTAACTTGTTCAAACAATAAACTAAATTCTATCACGTTGACTATAATCAACTAATCAAGTGACAAAAGCATATGACCTTCTCATGTTCTCCGTCCTTGTCTTGATTCCCCTACTAGTCGAGGAATCTCCACCTTGTTCTGGCAACAGGGCTAAAACGGGATATTTTGCCAAATGAAGCAAGACAGATAGTAAAACATTTTAATATCCTTAAATCTTTTCGTACATTTACATGTTCCGTTATGTTTTATAGAAACGAGTACAATAAATTTAGTCTATGTTTGATAACTATTATTTCAAAACTATTTAATTATCATACTTATTTTCATTCACACATTTCATACTTTTTACACACATATTTTTCAAAAAAATTACTATTCAAAGTTCTATTTTATCGCTACCAAAGAGGGGTTTAATAGTTAAGAAAACTTCTTACACAAGTCAATTAAGGAAGGTGCTTAACTATACTCATTGAAAACTACACATCTGAATCGTATATTTCTTGAATCAACGAATAATCAGATCTTGAATCGACAATAATCAAAAAAAAAAAAAAATACTTTCGAGTCAATATATGAATCTTCCTAAAATTAGTGTAAGCATTCAAGAAGATGATGTGACTTGCATCTCTCATTAGCACCCCCTGCCCCACGCCATCAAGGGGGCAGCATCAAACCCATAGTTCCAAGCTCATAGGATTTCGTAGGATTACATTAATAATCATATTGTAAATCTCAAAATGTCAATCAGACATCATTTAATACTGCCAACATACGGTTTTATTACATGGAGGAATTTAATGGAACCCCTTTTAATTGCATGTTATAAATTTCCCCCTTTTACAGGATGTCGGAAATAGGGGGAATTTGTATATAGATGTTCTTGGAGGGTTCAATTCTTTAATTAAATTCGAGAAATTGGTGTGGTAACAATGAGCAATGTGAATTGCATGGAGGATGATGGGAAAAACAGTTCATCGGGGGTTTTGAGTGGCGTTGGAAGTGCGCAAGATAGCATGGCTGATCAAGATGGTGCGCGCGTTAGCTGTCATGCTCGTGGTGTTGAGTTCATGGGTCAGGGTCAGTCCGCTCCACCTAGTCCTATGGTAATGGCTTCTCTCTCTTCTGTGTGTATAAACTACTTTTTGTACTGAAAACATGGCGTAAATAAGCCATTTTTCTGCTCAAATTAAGTGAGTCTGTGGAATAGAGTAGTTTTAGGCTGCTGATGGATTTATGCATGGAGGATTTAGCATGCAGTAATTTGCTAGATGAACTGAAGAGGGCTATAGCTTTGATTTTGAATTCACGCTGGACTAAAAATATTGCTTTCAGCCAATGCCAGTGGAAATAGTCTCTGTCACATTTTCTGGGATATTTAGTCGAAATCGATGGGCTTTTGTAGGATTTTAATGCTAAAAATCTCTTATAAATGGTAGACAATTATTTAAAGGTTCAAAAACCATAATTTAGAAAGGGTATCAAGTGGTTGTTCTTCTTAAGTTTAACTATTGTACTGAACTTTATTATTATGAATATGGTGATGTTGAATATTGGTTAATCGGTGGTTGCATTTAATTTGGTGTAAAATTCATAAAGGCCATGTCGACTCAGAAACTTTTGTCTTCGAATGCATTTTGCGGCGAAGTTTTCTTTTGAAACGGAACTTCTGACTTTTATAACCTTTTCTAAGTCACCTACTTGGCATTTATCGCACCGCTACCAAAAATATTACCAAATGCACGTCACTGGTTTGTAATGTTGTTCCTATAAAAGTTTTGAGGTCCGTGAGGTTATGTCTCTTTGCTTGCTTTAAGGGAGTAGTGCAAGAGTAGTGAATATTCATCTCTTTTGTACGTTCGGACTACTATGTTTCCCTTTCAAAGACCTCAGTCAATGAACATCGCTGGCCCTTCATGGTCGAATATTACCTCAGTGTATGAAGAAGAAATGCATGATGAGCCTCAAATTCCAACAATGATCACCTGGATCCATGGTGGGTGGGAAGTTTATGTGGTGGGATCGTGGGATAATTGGAGAAAAAGGCAAGATTCATTGTTTTATCATAACCATTCAATTTTTTATTTCTAGTTTTAGCCTTGTATATGAGAAATTTTTGCCAATAAGGTGGTTGGATCATGTTTTGCCTCAACGAGTAGTAGTTGCTAAGGATGTACTTGCTTTAGATCTTCGAATTGATCTATGAATGAACATTACAGTATGGTAAAGAAGGATTTATGTGGTGGAACTCAATTTATTGGTAACAAGGCTTAGTTTGTTGTTATTGTATATTATAAGGAGATTTTAAATGCTGTAATCTTTTTTCTCAGGAAGCGCATGAGGAGAATAGGGAAGGAGTTCATCGTTATGAGAAAAGTTCCTTCTGGTGTTTATCAATACAGGTTCATTGTTGATGGACAGTGGAGGTATGACCCTGACATCCCGTGGGAGCTGGATGGAGCAGGCAATGTTTGCAATATCTTAGACTTGAAGGTACATATTGTGTTCTCCTCTGAATTCTGTCCTCATCGGTATTACTTATCTATGCACGGACTCCTCCATATCTTTGTCTGATTTCCTGTACTTTTATTTATTAATTTCTTTTTCTGAGTTTTTCTTACAAATTTAAAAGGTGTTAAAAAGTAGCAACCTTTGTTTTTATGGAAAAATCAACATTCATTGCCATCTCTCTCTCCTAGGATAATTGCTCTCTGTATCCCTTGAACATTTTTTCTTTTCTTACTTGACCTTCATTCTATGTACGAACTATTTAACTATTACAGACTTGTATTGTTGACAGGATTAAGAAAAGGTTTTTCTGAAAGAGACATTTTTAGAAAGAAGTTGAATTTTGCTCAGAAAAATGTGAATTCTCCTAGATGTGCTAGACGTTCGTATTAAATGCTGTTGATCTACTTATCGTGCCAATTGGGGGCAAACTGCTTTTCCTAGTCAATGTAGCAACCATCCACACGTTCATAAACCATTTCATTGTCTACTATCAATAGATTCTGATTTTAACTGAGTCAAATGTATGCTTGTTTGTTCTTTATCTCTTCTTGTTTTGGTGTAGTTCCATCTTGACATTCACGTCTATATGAATATTGTTTCCCGACAGACCACATTAAGTCCCAGCACTGCTCTTCAATGGAAAAATCGAAATTTTCTTTTGTATATCTTATCAGAATTGATAGATCAAACCATAGCCCCCCTGAGTTACACTTTCTTCATATTCTCCATACATATGAATGATTGAGCTTGTTGGACGTTTACACTTGGCTATGAAGGAAGAACATAGTTTTGAAGCTATTGGAAAAAAGAAGCAAAATGAGTAGATACTTAGAATTCCATACTCGTGGAAGTGATTTACTTATTGAAGAAAATGGTGCTTACTGATTTCTGCTGCAGGATTATGTCCCAGACGCAACTGAGAGCAGAGCCAGTTTCGAGCACCCTCAATCTCCCGATTCCAGCTACAACAACGTGTACCCTGGCCCCGAGGACTACGAGAAGGACCCACCAATGGTTCCTCCACATCTTGAGCATACTTTGCTGAATGCTTCAGCACCTCACATGGAGATTCCACCTCCTCTTTCAAAACCTCAACATGGGGTGTTGGACCATCTCTACATGCAGAAGGATATGAGCATCCCCTCTGTGGTTGCACTCGGTTCTACTTCTCGGTTCCAGGCCAAATATGTGACAGTTGTGCTTTACAAATCGACACAGAGACGGGGTTGAAAATGTGTATCATAAAGACATAAACAGTGTGTACGAGGCTAATTTCTTATCTGAACATTGGTAAAGGCCATGTGTATATACTTTTAGTTTGTTGGTAATAATGCTTGGGCACCTAGCTTCTCAGCCCCTTAGTCGTTGTGTTCTGTTTTACCTTTTTCTCTACATATCGACTTCTAATCAAGATTTTCCCTGCTGGTTGAGAAATAACTTTTTATTTTCTTGATATTTGGTTGTGGTTCTTGCCTTTAATCAAGAAATAACTCGTGCTTTTATATGTTCTCGTAAAATATTTTGTAAATTACTTAGATAATGAATATAGTTGCATATTTGTTTTTTGAAATTTCTTGTTCAATCTGGGTTAGGATTTGAATTTCTTAATCGATCACAATTTTAAATTTGAAAAAATTATCAAATTTGGATGGTGGTACCAAACATTGACAACTATCACGTTACAATGGACAAAATTTTAGTTAATATTTTCATTGAACATGTCATTAGTTCTCTTACTTAGTCGAGTAAGAAAGTCATGAAAAATAATATTTCGACTTTTTCTTGTGATATGCTATGTTATTAGAATTGGATCGTACTTATGTGTTTGGCCATGAAAACCAAGAAACGAGCTAAGAACTAGGCTGCTCTTCCGCAAAAAGTTTATTTATTTTAATTTTGACTATAGGTTCTATTTCATATCGCCCCGATTTGACTTTCGACCTTTTATCTTTTCGGGACAATATCTAAACTTGTCTTTAAAACATCAATAATACAAAGGTGCACTGAAAACAAGTCTAGATTTTTATGAAATTAGAGGAAATCAAGGATATTTTACTTTCAATTCTTCATTCAAATAGTCAAATTTAGCATGCCACGCCTAATTGAATTTTGCCTATGCTAATGTGAGGGGTTAAGTACACTGTAAAATGTAAATGGACCGGGTCCCCCCCCCCCCCCCCCCC
>CAIGRO010182915.1:6281-18908 GCA_903798355.1 Fraxinus baroniana
AAAAAAAAAAAAATTGGGACTATGGTAACAATTAATTTTTTTTTTTCCTTTTTTATTCTTTTATTTAAATAAAAATGATATATTCGTCATTTCACAATTTTTAACTAAAAAAATAGATAAAATTAAATGACATTTTGTTCAATGAAAAGTGAAAATATCAAAAAATGAAAGGTAACGATGTTTTTCACAAAAAATAGTGAAATGTGTAAATGTTATATGCTAATTACCCCCTTTTTAAATTTTCAATCTCTCTTTTTCCTTGAATAATTATAGTTATTTTGTTAATTTAGTAAATTTGTGGTCAATTTGATTCATCTACCATATTAAAAAAATAAATAAATAAATTCTAACATTTATTCACGTCTTTTATGAAATTTACAATTTTTATTCACTTCTTAACCACACATTCTAAAAACAAATTAAAAAAAAAATCATTTTATCTTTAAAAAAAAAAACTTGTCAATCAAACTTAATTCTCATTAATGATTTTTATGATGTCTTTTAATTTTTAATCCTATCTATTTTCTCGAGTAAGTATAGTTTTATGTCTACCTTATAATTATGGTTAGGATTAATAGCAGAATACCCATGTAAACGTTTCAATTTTCGATATACCCCCTACCATTGAAAATCGTAGAAAATCCTCATGTTTTAAACATTTTGTGGGAAAAAACCCATTCTGTCAATATCCATCAATATTCCATTGAATCCCAGGAAAAAAGGGGAAAATGGATAAATAAGAAAGGAAAAATGAGTTAATTTATATTTTTGTCTTTAATAATACCCTCCCAACACGAAGAGGGGGTAAGTCATCATTTTACTTGATAGCACTTCGTTTCTTGCGTAAACAATTGCAACACTGGACCTTTAGCTCCGACAGAATCCCGTCTGTGCAAATGCGGAATCGAGATTGACCCGAAGACTTCGTGGATGGCAGCAAACCAGGGAAGAAGGTTATGCACATGCACATGACGGATGGTAATGGAAATTCGAACATGATTTTTGAACCATTTTTTACCAAGTATGCTCAAGCTCCGATATTTTTTTAGTTTTCTATAACAAAATGGAGGGTGTGAGTACTTCTCGTGGTTTGACCCACCCATGTGCAGTATATCTGTGGAGATCGAACCTGGGCTATTGAGATCCAGGAATGCACTCGAATAACAGCTGTTGGAAATGCAAAGGCGGAGCAGTTATTTTAGATTTAAGTTCTAGGTTTTAGGTTTTTGGATTTTTGTGTGGGTATGTAGCGATGTCGGATTTGGCGAAAAATAAAGTTTCGATCGCCTTGTAGATGGGTGTACTGAATGGATGTTATTGAATGTTGTGCTTTTGTTTTCAAGTTCTATAAGTTAGATGTTCAATGTGATGTTCTAATTTTATCCTCTATTTTATGTTCACATGCGTACATTTTGTTATCTGAGTTGGCTGTGAAATCCCCTTACACATTGAATAGGTTTTATAATACAACCCTGAAAACGTATAACAATGTGATATACAACCCTATATTATTCTAAACCTGAGATATCTAAACCCTGTTTTCTATGTGTTTTTTCACGAAATCAACCTTAGACTGATGAAGATTGCAAATTACACCCATATCATCCCCAATCCCAATTCAATATTACCCACACCAAAAGTAGTACATCCACACACCAAAAGCTGTACATCGACACCCTAAATATTACTAGCCAATAATAACAATTGTTCATATTAATATGGAATACGAACCAAAAGCATTACCAAAAAAAAAAAAAAATCATAAAAAAAAAAAAAAAGGAAAACAAGACCTTGAATAAGGAAAAAAAAAAAAAATCATGAAAAAAAAAAAAGAACAATAGCATTTCAGTTAACATTACAACCAAAGTAAAGCATGACAATAGCATTTCAGTTTGCAGTTGGTGGTTCCCTTTCTCCTGTTGTGCCCAAAAGCACCACATAAAGAACACCTCATAACCATTCCTTTCCTAGATGGAGGTGCATCAGTAGATGCCGTTGTGTTGGATGATGTGGACGTATCATTTGCCTCTTTTTACCGCTTCTTTTTTGGTCTCCCAATTTTCTTAGTGTACACAGGTGGTGTCAAGGGATTGAGTCTGATGTTCATCCATATATCTAGGCTTGTCACTAGGGATATTGTCAGTGTATACGTCCGAATGTATGCTTCTTTCTTATATACATCATCCACATATTCTATTACATTTTCCATGCCTTGTGATAATAGTGCCGCAATGACATTGCTGCATGGTATACCCGTTAACTGCCACATCTGACATGAACAAGTCCTAGCGGTCAGGTCAAGTGCTCACAAAATTTGAATTTCATGAACGTTTTTTTGGCCACATCATTGGTACATTTTTTTGCATCGAATGGGCCAAACCATCCAAAAATGTAGAGTGAACGTCTCAAACCTTTCAAAAATGTGCACAAAAGGACTAACAATTTACATGAAAAACTATCAACCGACTAAAATTATTCAACTTTCCCAATTCACCAAACCACACTAAAAAAAAACCATCACTTGACAAAAAATATTCAACTTCCCCGATTCACCCAACCACGCTCATTGGTAGGTGGGGGAGCCTTCGTCTTCGCCAGTCAAGACAAAGAAGGTATGTTCCTTGAATAAGTTACGAGGTGATGTTGACCAAAAATATTCATCTTCTTTGATCTATTAAACCTCAACGCCTAACCTATAACCTTCCCATGGAACAAACCTCATCTCCTTCGACTGATGAGACTCACAACAATCATGACTGTCACCTCATTTCTTTCAACTCTGGCGACTATTTTTCTCATTCCCATCAACTCTATTTCTCCTAACAAGAACATTTAAATAACTGAGAAGAAATGAATAAAGATAGATAAATTCACTTCAAACCAATAATAGATTGTTGTAGACTCCTCGCCCTGCCAATAGGTGCGGTGGGGTTGCGTGGTTTATGCATTTCGGTTGGGTGGATTGGGAAGATGAATATTCTTGTCAACTAATAGATTTTTGTATGAAAATTATTAGACGTCTTTCTGGAGCATATTTATTAAAGGTTAAGATCTCCATTATATTTTTTTTTTTTAAATTTGGGGCATCCGGTACAATTTTTTCATTTTTTTTGTTAATTAAAGTTTAAAAGATCATTAACCCCTTCTAAAATTGATCAAATTATAGTCAAATACTCATTTTTGGTCAACTTACTTGTCTCTGGATGAAAACCAAACAAAGGTCCTATTGACACACAATTTAGAAAGGTTTGGAACCTTCGTTGCTACGATTTAAAAGATTTGAATGTAATCTGCACATTTAAGGCTTTGAGACCTATGGTACAATTATCCACATAAACATATACGTACGGAGAACACTTAGCTTTTTCTCCCACAAATTGACTAACAATTGACACAAATCTATGTATAGAGTGCGTGATATTTGAGGTTTTTGACTTATAAAACCTTATATTATAAGAAATGTCAACCAAGTTGTATATTATAAGTTTTCCATAATGTATGTCATAAGTTCTCCATAATAAATTGGTTGAGTTTAACCATAGAAAANGTATAGAGTGCGTGATATTTGAGGTTTTTGACTTATAAAACCTTATATTATAAGAAATGTCAACCAAGTTGTATATTATAAGTTTTCCATAATGTATGTCATAAGTTCTCCATAATAAATTGGTTGAGTTTAACCATAGAAAATAATCTAGCCTAAACATGCTATTGAGACAATAAGTTAGGGATCAATGATACAATTTTTCAATCAAATTTATTAATTTATCATCTATCTCTACTCTTTTATTCTTTCAAATCTTCTCCAATCTAACGCACCAAATCTGGGACGAACATCTCTTTATCTTCTTTCTTAATAGAAAATAATCTGAATGTGCAATTAAATTCTCAACATTGCTTGCGCACAAAGATTATTGATTAAAATTATTGGGAATTCCTGCAGCAACATCTACTTACTTGTAATCGCCCAACTTGCATGTGAAAACCCACAATTGATTATAAGCTGCTTAGATAAACACAAACAAATAAACACTATCATATGCTTATGGGACCAACGAATGGATCATCAGACATAATAATCAATTTCTTTCTTCTGAAATTTCTATGGGGTAATCATCGTATACACAAATTTGCAGCATTATTTAGTACTTTCAGAACAAATAATCAATAGTTGTGCACTTATTTTCCACACAACTCAATTATGTTAAAAGACTGCGCCTTAGCTTGTTGACCCAGCAACTATGGACAAGATGAAAAGGAGCGTGAAGTTGTTGTAATAATAGGGAGGATAATGATAAAAACTTTTTTTTTTTTTTTTTGACTGACTAGACATCACTTGAGAAAACTTATTTTTCGCCAAATTCACTTTTAACTACATATTCTCTCAATAAAATAATTTTATACGTAAACTCAAAATTTTTTTCCTACTTTTTATAATACATTTTCCAAAAAATTACTACTACAAAATCTATTTTCAATGAAAATAGGGCTCAAGCAAACCCATTCCACATGTTAAAACAGAGCAGGAGACGAGACAAATAGAACGTTGAAGTATGATTACAATGCTGATAATAGGAATATACTTGCACGAAAGTAGTACTGAATATGACTGATGTGATATGTCCTATGACATGTGAGAGAGAGAGAGAGAACAAGACGAAATTTAAGTTATATATACTGAAAATGTAGGAGAACGAAATCGAAAATGCAAATATTGAAGCACCACCGAAGATATGATCAAAATGCTAACAGCAAGAGCATGCATGTAGAAGGCAAGAATAACTTTTATATATTTGATAAGATTAAACATACTCAAAGTATAATTAAAATAATATTTTAAAAAAATGCTCAATATTGGAATGTCGACTTTCTTAAACAAGTCAAAAGAGTGTAATTGATAAGGTAAAGAATGAAATAATGTTATATGCATACAAATTTCTTAAACGGATCTAAGCATGTTTAGATATTGTTGGTAAACCAGAGATCATTGGTTTTGATTAGTTTAATTAATGTTGTTAACATACATTAGTGCTGACTAATTACATTTGCAATGCAGAAAAAAATGTTCCCATTTCCTTGTAAAATGGCCCACATAGGTTAATTTCATTGTTAGGCGCGTGCATAAAATAAATGGACGTGCTGATCAATTTTTTTTTCGGATAATAAATATTTCCCCACTCAACGATTGAATGTCCAGCATGAACCTTCTTCAATACTCTATCTTCTTTGAAGTCGGTTCGAACATGCTCACGATGTCAAAGAGATTTTGAGACAAAATGAGAAAGAATTCTAATTGATTCTATGTATAATTGATGAAACTTTTTCATGGTATGTTACTCGTAAATCAAAATCATTCTTTGTCCTTTCCTAAATCTCAATTTTCACCCAACTCTCAGTTTCTTGATCCATTATTACATACGTTGGGACATTTAGTGCACTCAGATCCTTCACAGCTGCATTAGATGATGAGGTTTTTAGATTCCGAATCAAGTCCCAAAACCCACTCCCTTTGAGTCCATCCTAGTTTCAAGCATCATCTTACATTATCCACTCAATCCATGAAAATTCTCCAGCATCAACTTGAACATAAGACCTTCAACTTTGATACCAATTGAAGATACATACTTAAAATCAAGTCCGAAAATTTACTCCCTCTGAATCCAGCTCTATTTCTATCACGCGTCTACGTTAATGCTCCACATAAAACACTCAACCCCCCTTAATTTTGTTTGATGTAAATTAGTTTGAAAATGTGAGACGATTTGCTTGCATGATATGAATTGTGAAAGCAAAGTCTTACCAAGTAGAATAATATTTCAAAAGGTCACAAGACCAAGTGTCCAAGTTGAGTAGCCTTTGGAATCAATGAGGAGGCCATAATGATTAATATCCAACTTCAATCCCATGAATAAGGATAAGATCAAATGCTATGTGGGCTAGTCAGATTTCCTTTATCCACTCTCACCAAACAAAGTGGCTGTGCATATAAGAACGTTTTATTTTTGTCTCTTTACCAAATAATTTTGCTCTTTCCTCGTAACTCTTTAGTACAATAGCATTCGGTTGAGCTAAACACTCTTTGCTTAATGACGAAGTTAAGATGTAAATAAAGTGAAAATTGAATAAATCAATAAATAAAAATTACAACTCACTCACGAGAATCTTTTTTTTATTTTTATTATTATTATTTTTTTAAACTTGTATTTCGTGATAGTTGAAACAAACTTATTCCTACAGTTTTAGATTGTTCTTTCTAGTTTAGGAGATGTATGGGCCTAATGTCATCAATTAAAGCCCAAGTATAAGTTCCAATGACGTCTAGAGCTACACATTATTTGGGCCATTATCGATTGGGCCCAAATATCAATTTTCTTTGTTAGTACTTCATACTTACGCACGGGTGCTCAATCACAAATGTAATGTGCATTAACTCGTAAAAAGTTGATTCGATATTATTTTTTTTTATATCAAAAATACTGACATTTTCATCACAAAGGTTGTGATATATGTCAACCCACTCTCCCGATCTGATTTTATCACAGTTTTAATATGATGATTTTACATTTTAGGCTAAAACCGCAAAAGTTTAGATACTATTCTCTTTGTGTTTCAGTTTTGTATTTTGAATTTTGAATTCATTTTGTATTTTGAGTGTCCATTTTGAAATTGTTGAAAATGTGTGTTTTTTTTTTTTACATTTTGAAAAATGGTTTTCAAAAATTAGAAAATGAAAAGACGTTTTCTTCCTTCCTCACTTCACTGGCGTCTCTCTCTCTCTCATGCCCCTCTCTTTTTCCCCTCGTCTCCCTCTTCTTCCCCTCTTTCTTCACTGGCGGTTGTTGGTTTGGGTGTTGTGGTTGGCTGCGGTGGTTGCTATGGTGGTGGTTGGACTGCGATTTTTTGCTGTGGCGATTTTGGTTGTGGTTGGACTGCGACGCTGCGGTGGTGGCTGTGATGGTTGGATCACGATTTTGGATGTGATTGGGTCGCCATTCTGGTGGCAATTTTGCGACGGATTAGTTGCCATTTGGCTGGGCGGTGGTAGTCTTTTTGGTGGCAATTTTGGCTGTGGCGGAGGGGGTACTTCTAGTGGTGATTTTCCGGTGGTCTTTCTGCGATTTGGCTGTGGTTGGGGGATTCTAGTGGTGATTTTGGTGGCGGGTGGTGCAATGGTGGTTGGGTCGTGGTGGTGCAGTGGTGGGTTCCGATGGTGTAGTGATGGTGCAGTGGTGGTCAGGTGCGGTGATAGTTGGCTATGGTTGAAAACAACGAAAGCACGTTTTCGAAATTTTGGCCAAGTTATCGTTTTGGGTTTCTTTGTAAATTTTCAACCCGTTTTCAAGAACACATTTTCGAAAATAGGAAAGATGATGTTTTTTCACTGTTTTGAAAAATAGAAAACAGAAAACAGGTTAAAAATGGCAAAGAGAACAACCCTTAGTTTTTTCAGTAGAACTAGCTCGATTTTCATAATTTACATCATTATTGTGATAAAAGGAAACACTCGTATAAACACTACACCAACAACATAAAGCTCCAAAATTTCCATTAATAACCCTAGGAAAAAAAAAAACACAGCCACTAATTCTGATCTGGAGTGAAGAATGTGCACCACCCAGATTCAGATACTCTCAAAGGTAAAATCAAGCAACACATGAGATTCTGTAATCCACATGGCAACTCAATCAGCCAATCAGATATCCACACTCTTATCCTAAAAGATAAGCCCCTTTATTACATTAATTCTGATTCTCATTTCTCACACAGCATTCAACACAAAATCAGTTGACATGGCGGCCTCTGCCTGTGCTACATCTACCATTGCAGCCGTCGCTCTATCATCAACAAGAGCAACAAAAGCTTCCTTCTTATCAGGAAGGAAACTGAGAGTAAGCAAGAATCCTACTTCGACCAGAGTGCAATCGGTTACTGTCTGTGCTGCAGCTGATCCCGACAGACCATTGTGGTTCCCCGGAAGCACCCCTCCACCGTGGCTTGATGGAAGGTAAATAGACGATCCAAAATCCCAAGTGCATATATAGTCATTAGTCAGCACTTGATAGGAGCACTTTCCATTACTATCAAATCCTCTTTACCATACATGTCATATAATCGAATTGTGTTTTGCTTCCAATATAGTAAAATACATCTCAGATTTCTTAATATCTAACCAAATTTCTATCTTGCAGTCTCCCGGGAGACTTTGGCTTTGATCCTCTGGGCCTATGTAAGTCTACCAGTCAAACATATGTTTAAATCCACAGCCTTTATTGCATAGACTTAGAGTTCTAAATACCTTCAAATTAATGAACATTCAATGTAAATTTCTTACAGCATCTGATCCCGAAAGCTTAAAATGGAACCAGCAGTCAGAGCTTGTCCATTGCAGATGGGCCATGTTAGGTGCTGCAGGTATTTTCATCCCCGAATTCTTGACAAAGATTGGCATCCTAAACACTCCTTCATGGTACACTGCTGGTGAACAAGAATACTTCACTGATACCACAACACTCTTCATCGTCGAATTAATATTCATTGGTTGGGCTGAGGGAAGACGATGGGCAGACATCATAAAACCTGGGTGCGTGAATACCGATCCCATCTTCCCCAACAACAAGCTCACAGGAACTGATGTTGGCTACCCTGGTGGCCTATGGTTCGACCCACTCGGATGGGGATCTGGATCTCCTGAAAAAGTGAAGGAATTGAGGACAAAGGAGATCAAGAATGGAAGATTGGCCATGTTGGCTGTGATAGGAGCATGGTTCCAACACATCTACACTGGAACAGGACCCATTGATAACCTCTTTGCTCACCTTGCCGATCCCGGCCATGCCACCATTTTTGCTGTAAGTGTAACTTTAAGACTTGAAATTTTAGCTACACCTGATGCTAAGAGAGATGTACATTTTAGACTTGTTAGTCATGCATATAGCAAATGCACATTTTCATATAAACAGTGAGCAAGATGCTTATACTAATTTTCTAATATGATGTGTTACAGGCTTTCAGCCCCAAGTGAAAGAAGCAACAAAGTCACCTTAACACGGAAGGGTTGGAGAAACACCAGCAACAATTGGTATGGGAGTGTCGAAAGTGTGTCTTTCCAATTGATGTTGTATCTTGGAGATATGTATTGCCTACATCTTTGTCTGCTGTAGAAAAAAGTTTATGCAGTGTACAAATACCTGTGAGAAATTCTAATCCCGTATATACAGTTAGGCTTATATATCTGACTATCTGCACAATGAAGAGAAATCATGGCATGTTACATTGTTATTGGTCAGAACAGTCTCAGATCTGAGGAACATAGGAAGAAAGATGAGAAATACAAAGCTAGAAAACAATGAGATCGGCAATTCTACAAACCTCAATTTTATAATAAGAATAGAACTTAGCTAACCGGAAGACTAAACAAAGAAACAGCCTGGTTTCTTGTGCACAAAGAGTAACAACGATGATAAAAGAACAACATCAACAAGTTAAACTGTATTTCAATAAATTTGGAGTATCATTGACAACATTTAGTTTAATCCAGTGCTACGTCCATACAAAGTTTGGTAGAATCAAATGCTCTGCAACCAATGATGACATAAGAACAATGATACTATAAATTATTTTCATTATTGATATTGCTGCTGCAATTATATTAGCATTGTATCTGATTGACTGACCAAATTTTATATTTCGTCTAACGTCATAATATGGAGAAGATTTTATGTTGTGTGTAACATTCAATTCATCGTTATAATTTCTCCAACATAAGTCAGAAACTCAAAATCACAAGTGACGACGAAATAAATGATAAAAATATAGCGGTTAGAGGAATAATAAACATGAAACTAAAAGCCTATCCTGTACACATCGATCAGTAAAGTATAGGATCCACAACAATACAAAACCAGAGTCGGCAGCATTTCCTCAGACATGATACTATCCCGCACATATCGACAAAGTATAGGATCCCCAACAATCCAAAACCAGACTCGGCAGTATTTTCTTAGACATGATTTGCCTCAATTTATAATTTGATTTCACTTTCTATTCCAACTTCAAATGGTCTAATTAACTTTGGGGCTCTAAACAAATTGATTTAAATCATGCAGATTACTGCACACCATAATACTGATATGCTACGTAATAACTAACTATATTTGTCAAATCTCAGAGCAACTGCCTGACCAAGTTCCCAGGGAATATTTTTAGACTTTTAATCACATGAACATCAGCAGTTTCGGTGGTGCACATAACTCTATAAGAAATGTATCATCTAAAGTAAGAGTAAACCAAAATTTCAAAAAAGAAAATGGATAACATAATATGCTATTTAAGCATCTTTACCCAATGTAAACTGTCCATCAATAACTCTCTTCTCATGAATTAATTCATGACTATGAAAACAGTTAGAATGGGAGATCTATTTTAACCTGTATTCTATTTGTCTGATCTTCTACTCTTAACTAGGAATTAATTCAGTATAGGAAAAGTTTTTCCTTTCATGGATAGGATTGCATTAGTATATGCCTTCGTTTGGCAAAATTTATTAATTAATTTTAAATAGTCAAACTTTATTTTCAACCACTCATTCCAATGGACCACAAATACTATCCACATATCTATTACTCATTTTTAGGGGTACTTTTAAATTTGACCTAGTCAAAGAGCCATATTTCCATTTTGACTTTTCAACTTATTCATATTTCCACAATGACCTATTTTATGGTAAAAGACAAAAACGCCCTTAAGTATATAAAACAATTACAAAATATTGTTTTATTTAAAAGACAATACTACCATTTATTCAACAAATAATAACAAAACACCCTCTACGTAAAATTTCAAAATTAACTTACTTTTGTTATCTATTTATTTCAACACAGATAAAAACTCTCTCATCTTTCATCTGCTTCAACCTTAAAATATGAAAAAAAATTCAAATGCTGAAGCCTGAATCTTTTTTATATCAATAACTTAGAATTGGTAAATATATTTACGTATATTTAATTTCATTTTCGTTAAATCAAGATAGTTAATGTAGATAAAAATTTTCAACAGATTTATAATTTTTTAAACATGAACGAGAAAAAATTCATCTACATTTTAGGACAAAATGGGTCTAGCGCGAAACAGCCGGTCGGCCGTCTGTTTAACAGTCGAAACAACCGTTTGTTTCTGCTGTTAATAGCCAACTATCATGGCTGTTTTGCCTTTTTTTTTTAAAAAAAAATATTGTTAAAAGCCGAATTTTCGGCTATGTATTTTCTTAAAAAAATTCTATCCAACTGTTTCGTCTTTTTTTTTAAAAAAATTCATGTTAAAAGTCGAATTTTCGACTATGTATTTTCTTAAAAAAATATGTTTCTTCTTGCAAATATGGTTGTAATGCCGGTTTGTTATTTTGGTGACTTCGAATTGGATGAGAAATATCAATGTGTATGGAGATGGATAAACGATAGACGTGGTGGTACTCCAATTTCCATAATGGAGAGTACAATATATGTGGGAATGTATCATGATTTACAAAACAACCTGAATGTCGACCATCTCAGTACGATATGAAGCTGAGATTTCGATTCAATGATGATTCATCTATTCCGATCCCACCTATGAAGGTTACTTGTGATGAAGGAGTGAATTATTTATTTGAATTGAACAAAATATACACGACTCCTCTTTGAGTGATTTTAGTGAGGAATGATGTCGCCGAAGTTGAAAACGAAGATTCAGATAGAGGGGATTACAATACAAATGATTTTCGGAACACAGTGGAGATAGCTCGTGATGATGATGTGGTTATTTCCAAACCAGTTGTTTCTCATCATGATCTCATTGTTATACCAAAAATTTTGTCAGTAGTTCATGACAACGAGAACGATAATGAATTTACAAATGTGAATTTGATTGCTTTATCATGTTGGAAACATGAGTGGTGGGGGAGCGCAGTAGTTGGAACGAGTGGACCATCATCTAATTATTCGCGTGTGGTTCCCAATAATGAGGACTTGTATGTCAAGCAACTGTTTAAAACAAAGAAAGATTTGCAAGAAGCTGCGCATCGATTTCGAATTATTTATTTAATTTATATTATATATAAAAAAAACTCAAAACAAAAGGAAATTATTAATAGGAAAAACAAGAATTTGCTAATTCGTTAAAAAGAATATTTAATTTTAGTAATTATCAATTTCAGTTCCTTTATTTAATTATATATATAAAAAAATTCAAACAAAAGAAAGTTATTAAAAAAATAAAGAATATAAATGTCATTTAATTAAATTTGAAAAAATTAAACAATAAATACTTAATTAAAGAATCTTAAATTAAAAATTAAAAGGAAAAAAAAAAGAATTTTTTAATTCCTTAAAAAAGAATATTTCATTTTAGTAACTATCAATTTCAAATTCTTTATTTAATTAAATATATAAAAAATTCAAATAAAAGGAATTATTAAAATTAATAAAGAATGTAAATATTATTTAATTAAATTTGAAAAAAATTAAATATTGAATATCTATTGTGTGTTTGGTGCACATTAAAATGAGAAAATGCATTCTTTTGATGTGATGTGATGTGATGAGAAATATGTGGTTGAAAAAGAAGGAAAAGTTATTGATGTGATGTAAAATA
>CAIGRO010182920.1:3434-24721 GCA_903798355.1 Fraxinus baroniana
AAAAAAAAAAAAAAAAAAAAAAAAAGAAGAAGAAGAAGAAGAAGAAGCTTTTAAACACTACCAATGTGTTGCATATTTTTTTCCGCTGCCCTGTCGAAATTTTTGTTGGATACTAAGCCATGTTTGATGGCTATTATATTGTGATTTTTTTTATTAGTGAATTTCTGGAGAATGTGTAGTTAAAAAGTAAGGAAAAATTTGAGTTTACGTGCAAAAAATTTTATTGCATGAATGTGTAGTAAAAAAAAATGAACATGTAGAATTAAGAGTTTTGAAATAATAGTTGTCGAGTAGGAGCTTATATGTACTTGCATGTTTGTCCAAACTTCAAAATAGTTTACTTATAACTATAAGCAAATAATTAAGTTTTATAATAAATTGTCAAAAAATAAAAAAAAAATGTTTTCTGTAATACCTTTTTAATCATATCTGAAAAATGTAAGTTTTGATTGTAAGGAAATTACTTTTGAATAGCTAATATTTTATTTAATGGAAAAATCAACATATCTAAATATGTTTTAATAGAAATGTTACATAAAAGAAACTTTCTCTTTATAAAAAGATGTTATATTGACAATCATAACTCTATTAGAGTGTATTTGATTAACATGAAAAATATATTCTAAAAAATATATATTTTCCTTCTTTTGAGGAAAACAAAAATCCACTTCTTAAAAAAAATGATTTCCTTAAAAACAAAGAAAATTAGACATATTTTTAAAAGTTGGAAAATATTTTCCATGGAAAAAATAGCAATTAAACATTTCAAAATAAAAATTTGAATAGAAATCTGACATTTTTCATGAAAATAAATGCAATCAAACACGCTCTTAATGAAATATGTAAAGAACTTTAGAAAAGAATAAACATGTACATTCTTGTTGGGGGGCAATATTTTCAAATCATAAAATATTAGATTTCCATACTTTAAAAAAAGATTGAACAAATATGAAAGTCTTTTTTTTTTTTTCATTAATTTTTTTTATATGTATATATTTAGATTTTTAAGACCCCATACATAATTCAAGATTATTTTTGAAACCGAGATTACTCAAGATTTGAAATTTTGAATGTATGTAAGGGGCACGATGATCAAAGGAGAGTTGGTGTAGATGTGCAGAAGTTCACAACACACTCATTTCTCCATGTACCTATATTCCCTCTCCGTGTCCAAATATTCCATGCTCTTGACCTAATTTTCCCCAACCCCACCCCACGCCCACACCTTCCACACCCACTCCACTCGTGGAAATTTAGAAAACCATAAAGATTCGACCACATTTCGCAGCGACTACATGGTTTCGCCACGTGACTTATTGGCGTGACTTTATCCGAACAATAGGTTTTTCTTTGTTAGAATCATGCATTCTTGTTATTCCTCCTTTGTTCTAGAAAATTCTACGTTGCTATCATTAGACTTTTGTTCGGTGGGAATAAAAATTTGATTTTTAGTAGATTTTGATAAAAGTTGATAAAATTTATGGTTGAAAACTAATAGATCTCATTAAATACACAGGTCAAAATTAATTGTTAACTTTAATTTAAATTAAAACCTAGATTTTAATCCCTACCAAACATTAGCTAAATAAACATTTAATAAAATGATTCGTAGTCGTATAATTAGAAGAATGTATTGGAGATTCTACGATTCAACTAATGAGCCACTTGATGATCCTTTCTCAATATAACAATATTCAAGCAATGGATTATTTTTTTGGAAGAAAATAAAGTTATTCATTTATCAAATTGGCAAGGAGTACATTTGAAATAAATAAAGGCGGAAAATCAGACCAATCAACAATATCATGTAATGAACTAATGGCCTTAGTTAGTGTGTGAGCTACTTGGTTAGCTAATCTCCTAACCCAATTAAATTTGAGATTCGATAAATCTTTAGCAAGAAGACAACACTCAAACAATGGACTTTTTAGTATTTTATAAAGCATAAAGCATAGCTAAGCACTAAGATCAAGTTTCAAGTTTTTACAATATTAAACGAGACTATCTTATATATACATGCTATTTTATTATTAGAAATCACAAAATTATTCATTAAAATTTATAGTTAACACCAAATAAAAAATTGAATACTAATGCCAATTGTTTATACGATTTAACAAGATGATGAGAAGAAAAGGTTAATAATAGTTTAATAGCTTGGAAAGCAAGGTCAGCGGCTGATGCGCTCTAGATTCTTAGGGAAATGCAAAATTTGAACCCCATTCTACTTGTATATTTGAGGCTAATAAATATTCTGGTCTCCCGATTGTGTGTTGGATTATGGGAATGCGTATTAAGATTTGTAATTTAGTATTATGTGGCTAACAAGCCTCTCTAAGGCTATGTTTCATTATTTTTATATAATTTGAGCCTATATTCCATATTCCATATGTTTGTCTTCACTTTGTGCATGGTTGGGGTTATATCACACACACACACACACGTGCGTGGGTTGATGGGTGGGGGTGGGGGTGGGGTGGGGACTGGATGGTGTATGTGCAATGTTTTGTTAAAAAATAATATATTCCATTTAAGTCTTTGTTCAAAATTTTATTTTTTCCTTTTCTCATGCAGTGACGGAAAAAACCAAAATAGTGAAATATTAAAAAACTAATTTTATAATATAAGTGAAATAAACATTGGTCCTAATTTAGAAAAATTAGAAAGTAGAATTAAAACATTAGAAACAGAAAAGTCAATAGATACTAGACAAGATTTAGATAATTTTAATAAATAAGTTAGAAAAATTAGATTTAAGAAAAGTCAAAAAAAATCTAGTTTGTTTGAAAAGACTAAGTAGATTTATACGTAATGGATAAATGAAAGCAAATTATAGCTAGTAGTGGTAAATTAGTAGGTAATCCTTTACTGAGAATATTAAGTAGTAAATGTAATCAGAAACAATATTGGAATTCTCAATAGAAATAGAAGAACAAATAGAAACTTTTAAACAAAATAAATTAAAATTAGTAAAAACTTTAGACATATATAAAAAGGGAAATATATTTAACAAATTCTTAATATATCAACATTATGGTAAAAGATATGTTTCTTGTACACATGAAGATCAATGTACATCCCTAGATTTAATAGAAAAAATCTTATAAAGAAATCGTTAATAAAAATCTTCAAACTCATTTAGAATTAATAATAGTATGAGTAAAGGGACTTCACCGATAAAATTTAGGAACCAAAACATTAGTATATTTATATGATAACAAATTCACAGACATAGAACAAGGATTATTAGGAAGCATAGAATTAGACATTAATAATAAATGCGGAATACTATACTTTAGACCAAATTATTTAGTTAAGACAAAAAGTTTCTATAAAGACATTAAAATAGGAATAAAAAGCAAAATATAAAAAGAGATGAAGATAATTGTTAATTTGTACAAGATTCATAAGCAAACTTAATGAAAACAGTATTACCAATTTTAAATTGGAAAATAATCAAATAATTAATTTATTAGGACAAAAATGCATAAAAGTTATCCCAACAAAGAAATTCTCTTCAGAAACAAATGAAGAATTAGATTGGAATTTAGAAAAATTATTAGAAAGACTGAAATTAGTACCATAATATAATATTATGTACAAAATTAGTAATGGAATTATATTTGAAAATTATACTTATCATGAACAACAGAAAAAGCACAATGAAGAAGAGAACGATGAGGAATGTAGATACTTTGAAATAGAATACTATGAAAGTGAAGATGAAGTTAATGCATTAATAGAGGATGATAGTGGGGAAGATGAAAGTGAAGGCGATGAAAAGGAATTCGAATATATATAGAAATATTAGAAAATATAGAGAAATAGAAATTAGAATGTTATTATTAGAAAAAGATCAAAAACAATATAGAAACTAAAATTGAAGAAAATTAGTGAATGTAATAAAAGAATTAGATTAGAAACTGACCAACAATTTAGAAAAAAGAAAAGAATCCATGAATATAGTATACGATATAGGAGGAAATTATCATTTTTCCCCTGCAAATGTATATGAATGGAAAGACAAAAAATGTAAAAGTTTAGGAAAAAGATAGTAAGAAGAATGATTTAGTTTACCAATAGGATTAATTTTAGAATTAAAAATTGTCAACATTAAGATAGACTTAGTATTATAACCAAATGGGAAAATTCTGTAATTAGAGCAATGATTATGATCCCAAGGGCGGCTAGAGGGGGAGGGCTGTAGCGGCCAGTCCAGTCTCCAACCCTTATCCATTTCTCACTTTTGTTTTTTCAATTTTTTTATTATGATTTTTATCTTTTTATCATTTGATTGTAGTGATGAATGATCAATAATTGTGTTTAAATTTTAATTGTTGAGTTAAAAATTATCGTATTTGTTGTATGGTTATGTAACCAAATTATTAGGAAAATAATTTTAACAAGTGATAAAACACCGTGAATAAGATTTTTGTAATTATTTCAACATTTATCAATACAGACACGATGTGCAAAATGTAAGTGTGGCCATTGACCGGGTGAACTGTAATGAAAAATGTAGAATTCTTGTTTTTCTTTGAAGGGTGTGATTGATTTGAAAATGATTATCTTTTTTATTTTCTGATTTTATTTTACATAACAATAATAATAATAACTGTAAAAGTTAATTTGTAAAATTTTAACCCTTATTAGATTTCATGATATTATTTGATGGATATTTTATAATGTCGCTATTTGTTTAATCAATTACATTTTTATTTTCCACTTAACATTTTTAAAGCCTTCATTTTAAATTTCTTTTTCCCTAATATTTAGATTCATGATCCTCAATTTACTTTAATACAAAGTTAGCAAGTATCATTTGCCACCACATCATTAATTTTTATTTATTTATTTGTCAATTACTATTAATAATATTTTATATTTAAATGAAATGTTTGAATTGTTATTTTGTGACTTATTTATAAATAAAGTCTACATTGATTTTTTTTTTTTTAAAAAAAAATGTCAGCCCTTCATAACAAAATCCCGCACTAGCTTAAAAGTAATTATAGACACTAACATACTTAAGTGCTCATTTGGCGCACATTAATGCCATAAAAATGCATTTTTTCTTTCACATCATGAACATTACCACAAAAGTGGAAACATGCAATAATTGACTTCAAATCCATTATTCCAAATTTGCCCCTACACAAAAATTGTTACACAACAATTATTGCAATTTAGCAATAATTACATGTACAAGCACGTTGGCAACCGTCGAAATTGATTTCATTTCAACGTTAAAAAATTTGCCGTCTTTGCCATATTATGAACTATATCTTAATTTACTTTTTGTGCACTAATAAAATTGTTTCGATTTCGGCAATAGACATACTGTTTGTATGAGCAACAATGACGAAACAACGCCTTTCCAATCTGAGAAAACGGCTCAAGTTTTACGACGTAGGAAACCTCGCTTTTTAATTAAAAAAACATCATTGTTATTGTGCCATAAAATAGCGAAGTCTATCCTAATCACTTCGCTGCATTTTCGGAGTGTTCATTTTGGCATAATTTCGTCCTCTGCGGTTGGTAGCTCCATCTCGAAAGCATCCTCATCCGTTTCGACAGTATCAAACGCCTCGTCCACGACACCAGATTGACGTAGAAAATTATGAATAGTAGCGACAACGGCAACTTGAGTGCGAAATGAATAGCTGGGCATACAATCGAGGATCTACCATCTTTCCTTCCACACACTAAATGCATGTTCGATGACGTTCCTACAGGACGAGTATTTGTAGTTAAACCTCTCACGACCATTACGAAAAAGACGACGATGACCTGTTCCATCATCACGAAACTCTCGAAAATAGTATAATATATCCGATCCTTTGTAAAGGGCCATATATCCCGGTCGATGTGTAACCCTGAGTCTACCAAATATTACTTTCCCGGTGCTGGTACTGGAAAATGAATTTTTGGACTATGTATGATGTGAACTAGTATACGAGCGTCGTGTTTATTCCCAATTGTGCCGACAAGCACAAATGTGAAGCACAAATTAAAGTCGCAAACTGCCAACACATTTTGCGTTGGCACTCCCTTTCGTCCAATGAAGTTCACTCGCTCATGACTCCGAAGCATAGCTCTCACATGTGTTCCATCGATGACACCAATGTAATCTTGAAACAAGGGGTGGATATTCACCGTCGTTGTAGTTTGGTATTGGTTGTATGAGCCGAGCAGATAACGCAACGACGGCGCAGAGAACCTTCTTGAAGTATTAACATACTGTTTGTAATGAATGATTGAAAATCGTTGTCACCTGCTAGTAACCCTTTCCATACACTACTATGCACAAAACATACCAACCTGCTCATATATATCGAGTTACTAGCTACTGTATAAACTGTATTCGTCCCTCAAGATATGTGCAAAGTTACGCAATTGCTGTAGGTACATCCAGAACTCTTGAAAGCACATTTGTGGGTTCTCTTCCATTGCTTCATTCATAAACATATGGCCAATTCTTGTGAAAGGAAATCATCGAATGCGACGTTGTTTGCGATAATAGTTTCTCGTATCACATGATGCGATGCAACAATACGTTACCCATTGCATAACGAACTCTTCATCATCGACTTCTTCTTCGTATTCGGATCCCGATTGAAGCGCACAGTCAAAGTAGTCCATTGTGTAATTGTAGACGATGAAGTGTTTTCGCTAGTATTTTTGAGTAAAATGAGAGGAGATGGACACCTCGTCAAATTGGAAAGATGTGTTACTACCATAACATTAAACTCGAATGTATTAGATATATGCAAGTTTACATTATAGGCATGTGTTTTTATGTCATGACATTTCAAATGCTCATCTACATGTAAAGACTAATTCTACTATAATACATGTGAGCATTTATCGTACTTTTCTGGTTTGATTCCCAACAGAAAAGAAAAATTTCAAAACACATGCAGAAGGTGTCCATTAGCCATTCACTCACATGATAAATTGTGAAATTTAAATGTATAGACCAACACAACTTATACACATTAAAAAACTACAAGTCTCATAAATTAATACGAAAAAAAAGAAAATATTGCAAAAACAACAGTAGAGTTCTTTTAATACGTAATTTAATGAAGGGACTTGTTACGCTCATTGAACTACCACTTAATCTACTCAAACTTCTCATTTACATCCTGCATGACCCCGAGCATGTCTTGATAATGCTTCTGTACTAGAAGCGTACAAGTAAAGAAGTACAAGGGCGTGCGTCGTTTCATCCGTCCTGCCTCCAGCAACTCCTCCATGCTAGCGGTCTTTTCCGGGGGCAACAATTTGTTTATCTTAGCCGCCACTTCCTCGGCGGCATTGTTCGCCCGATCAACAGAGTAAGACAATTCCCTTGTTGAAACTTTCTTCTTCTTCCCTTTACGGGTGCTGTCCCCGAATTTCTCTTACCGCCGCTGTGGGGTCTAGAAGCGTTAACGCTGGAAGTACAAATTCCCTAGTCACCCTCATCACTAGAACCAGTGCTCTTCGCATCGACTGGGATGGCATCCCTATGGTCTTCAGCTGCACTATCCTCAAACAAATCGAATTTCGTTAGGGTCACTGCATACTTATCCCCGTCATAGCTATCCCTGAAAAGCTGATGATATCGGGTGTATATCTCACAGACATCTTCCTTAAAGTCCTTATTTTCCTGCAATAACGATAAATCCAATTTTCACATTCCCAAAACATGTTACCCGATTTCATTGCTGTGGAAGGGAAAAGATTCCAAACAATTTGACTACAACTCATTCCACTCAAATTTCGAATGTGCAGGAGAATCCACTCAAATTAAATACGAGGTACAGGTTCGAGAAACAAATGCAACCAATTACAGATAATAAACTATCAATGTTTGTAAAATTACCTTAATTTTTCTGTTCCACCATTCCTCAAATGCAACAATACGGCTATCGGACGGGTTGTACTCAACCCCCGTACACGATAGTAGTTTGATTAGGCGATTGTGCTCACGACGCATTGCGTCCCAATGGTTACGAAGTTGGATTTTGCTCCAATTGTGGTAGGATATGAAGTTGAACAACGTCACCACACATTCTCAGCCAGCTTTCGTGAAACACTTGCCATGATGATGGCCTTCGGCAACGACGATTTTGTAGGTAGCTATGAAGGTTCGTCTCTCTGCAGCTCTCCATCTCGTATTTTTTTTTTGGAGGTTTTATCCACGGAGCAATCATAACCCATGATAGAGGATCGAAGTCGGTAAATGCTACCAATCTGCGGTATTGAACAATGGATGTTGAAGCAACTGAAACAGAAGAAAAAAAAACAAAAAAAAAATGAAAAAATCATTATTGCTGGTTGTGTATTGTACATGCGGATTGAATGGATCCATTGCAGGGAGAATTTGTTGAAGACACAGTCTTCTGGCCTGTGTATGAAATGTTAAAGTGATGGGGGCCAAGTAAAAACTGATTCACGGTGGTGGTGCTATGGGTAAACTATGTGATTGGTGTGGTCACGGTCGTAAGTGGACTGACGGAAAAAAAAAAAGTGTGTCACGGTTCGTCGTCGGGTGTAAAAAATTCATTTACGGTGTTACGAAGTACGAACAACCAAAAATTAACTGAAAAATTACGGTACAGCGAGGAGTTCTCGCTTGTGGCAGGTAGTCGCTCCAATTATTACCAGAAAAAAATGGAGCTGGTGGCTGTGGTTTGTCGCAACTGCTATTCGTGTGTAGGAGAGAGCATATTCAACTTGAAACCCAAGAAAAATTGGCAAATTTGTGAAAAATTTGCAAGTCCGGCAGTCGATTATGTTGTTAGCAGAAAAGGGAAGTGGTTGTTGTAGTTGTTGTTACGAAATAATCCCGCAAGTCTACGGATTCGTTGTACAAGTAATAATCATGATGAAAGAGTTATCGTCCGACATGGAGTAAATTTTAAATTTAGTGTATTCGATATATGTAAATTCGTGATTGTGACAAAATATGTTTGGTTTATATTTAAATACGTTTTATAACTATGCAATCAATGAATATTTGTTTAGATTAAAGATGGTGAATGTATTTGATTTTCGACTCCACTAATCGTCTCTTGGTTTCAATACTCAACTTGTGATAATCAATTCAATCATTACAGTCGTGACGATCGATAACTCCACTTTTATTTATTATTCTCTTCCGACATATAATAAACATATGTTGATCACGACACGAGCTTATTCCTAGTCCGCATTCATACGACAAACATGCATTGAAATTAGGATTATCATACACGATCGCACACTTCATAAATATTTTCATAATATTTATTCTTCATGTGTTCTATAAACAGTTTTCTATCTATTGTGAATTTTTCAACACTATGAACAAGCAACTTATTGCCATAATGGTGTGCAGACATTAAAACAATATGAATAAGTATGTAGATAGGANGATCATATTCCTAGTCCGCATTCATGTGACAATATACATTGAGATTTAGGATTATCACACACGGTTGCACACTTCATAATTATTATTCCTAATATCTATTCTTCATGTGTTCTATAAACAATGTTCTACCTATCGTAAGTTTTTCAACACTACGAATAAGCAACTTATTGACCTAATGGTGCACAAGTATTAAAACAATATGAATAAGCATGTTGATAAAATCACAACGCAAGAATTAAACTAAAAATAAAAAGTTTTGAATTAAAACCTAGAAATCAAAGAGTTTCATCATCCATCCAATACAAATAAACTTAGCCTAACATATTAATATGAAAATTATAGCATATTATTATAGAAATTATATAGAAAATAAAAGGAAGCCATCACCCAAAGCATATAAATATGAAGAAAATCTGGAAATCTTCACTTAAAGCCTTCGAAATCAGATCCAAATGGTAAATCCCTTCTTCTTCAATGTGAGTTTTCTCTTTTTTTGTGCTCAAAATACAGCCCTCCTCACAAAGTCACAAAATTTTCCCTTTATTATCCCTCCAAAATTTACCCTAAAACATAAGGAAGGTAAATTTTTGTTCCCGTTTAGCTTGAGGCACGCGCCTAGTGTAAACTAGGGCACGCACCTTAAGGATTTTGGCAGCTTCAGTCGAGGCTGCCTTAGTGTGAGGCACACACCTTGTAGCTTATTCGGGGTCAATTGTAATTTGGCCCCTAAACTTTTCACAACCTTCCTTTTTGGCACATTTTTCTACTTCTATCCAATCATTGCTCTTCTCTTCATGTCCAATTGAATCATTACATTCTTGACTTTCATTTCTCGCTTCAAGCTAACTTTCGATTATTTGCATTTTAGTCCTCGTCTTCTCTTTTTACATTGATTAACTCCATTTCTTGCATCATTTTCTTCATTTTCATTGTATTCATCAATGTGAACCTAAAACTTAAAATAAACACAAATTTAGCCACAATTCAATCCAAATAATTACAAATATCTATGTTTTGACAATCTAAATAAGTGAACGAAATGCACCTATCAGCTGTTCTCAATTGTAGCTTAAGGACAGAGAACAATAACTTTTCCCAAATGTGTCGGTGAGGGAGATTGGACAAAATGGCAAATATGTTAAACCATTTTGGAGTGTGTACTATTTGCAAAATGAATGGCCTGTACAGCCTGAGCCTCTTACTGTATAACGTTCAATTTTCTTCTAAACCAACTAAAAAAATGTGGCCCAAACATGGGCTAAATCTAAAATCACATTTTTCAAAAATATATATTAAACCAATTTGAGACCATAGAAAATATTATTTCAAAGAGAAATTATGTTTGAGTATTCAATCATATCTTTTGTGATCTCGACTGTTCTTGATATCTTTAGATATAGTCATGATTGATTTTCACCAAGAATAATAATTTCGTGCACTAGATGCACCTACACCCTTTTACGCGCATATTGGATTGCTCATTTACTAGCTAATTTCTTTTTACTAGACGTTTAGCTAAAAAAATTCAATAATAATTCTTCAAGAACAAGTTTAATATACGAGACTTGGATGTTGTGAAAAATATGCTAGATAATTTTTGTTGGCCTCAAATCTTGTACATCCAACGTGCCCAACAAACCCCAAACTTCTTTGTCCACGTAAGGATGATTCTTGTATATATGGACAAACCTTAAGTCACACATAGCTTCCTTTGGTGGTGGTGGAATAGGTCACTCAAACCCCGACGGTCAAGTTCAGTTGGGAAAATCAATATATGAGTGTGGGAGAGCTTTAGACGCAAGCCTCAAATGTAAAAAGAGGGTCGGCATTAAAGTGTGTATCTAGAATAATAAAAGAGCAAAGTTGTAAGTTAAGAGTTTAAACTTGTATTATCTTCAAAAAATGAAATTAAGTGTAAGTTTTTATAGTAAAAGAGGATAATTACGAGCCATTAGATTAGGGGACACGTGGCTTCATCCCAATAGTTGGGACCTCTTGTCAGTTCCATCAATCAATCATGCGCATGAAATGCTAGTACCATTTTATTATCCATAATGTTTAACCTACGGCTTTGGATTTGACCTGTTAATTGGGAAGGATGGCGACAGCAGTGTGTTATCACATAAATCACATACTATGGATTGCTTATGAAAATTTTGTGCTGAGCTCCTTTAGCTATTCCTCCATGATGCAAGCTCAGTTCTTACCACAGGAGTCGAGACGATTCAATGGGTTCGGCCTTCGCACATCAGCTTTTCCTGTTCACAAATTCAATCAAACTGTCATGAATAGGGCCCTAGGTTTACTTTCCATGTAGAATTTCTGGAGCCTTATATCGCAAGGCGTAACAATAGTCCCTAAAGTCCATGTATGATTATTTATATAATGCGTAGACTCATATTTTGCGCGTCTTTTGAGTAAAAAAGATAGTGTTCAATAGTCCATGAAGTTCAACGATGATTATTTATATAATGCATGGACTTCTAAGTTGAGGTTTAATATTGCGTGATGGAGAAATTTTGATGTTGATGCTGTTGAAGCCTATGGTATGACTGACTGAAGCAAAGGTGAGGCCCCTGCTAAGGGGACGAGCCTGTTGATGCAGTTGAAGTTGATGGAAAACGTGTTGTAATGATTTGAAAATATTGCATGTTTCCAATGCGCGATAGCAGAGCAGTTTAGGGGTTTTCAATATGCATATTGCGAGCGCATTTATAGCGCTATGATGATGGTCTATTACAACTAGAAAGAGTCACGCCATCCTTGAACGCGTGCTTAGCATGGGATAATCTGAGTAGTTTATTCCAATTTGAACATACGGCTTTTGGTTTTAACGTGTTGGATGTTAGTAAAGGTGTACGCCTGGGATCTAATTTAGGTTCATCCAGCAGTGGAGCTTCGTCTTCATTGCTTATAAAAGAAGAAACTTAGCCATTTTTTTTTTATGTTTTTTATGTTACAAAAATTTCCTAATTGCTTGAAAGATCATATGCCATTTTCTAACCATTTTTACAGCTTTTTCGGTGGACACTTGTATCCAATCTTCCTATTTGTACATGCTTGTGAGTTGCGTAAGTTGTAAACCCTTGTATTTTTCTTGCTACTAAACCCTTAAGAAGAAACTTTCCAATGGCTTTTTCGTCAAATTTGGGTACGAAAGGGGTGTCTTCTAAAAAGGTTGATATGACGATCATTTGTGTTGAGGTTGGCTTGCCTCTATTGATCCCTACTAAGAGGAAATGGAGGCAATGTAAGGCCCTTATAGTGTATAGATGATGTAAGAGGGTCCCAAAGATTATAGCGTAAGGTGGGGGACTTCACTGTGGCCGACCTATATAGATGAGAGTGATCTAGAAACATTTGAAGACCGTTATAAGATTCTAGATACCATACAAATGTAACAAGCCTGTTTTCCTAGAAGTGCTATGTTGTTGTGAGTGAGGCGATCCTGAGTATTGGAAAGAAATTGTCCCTACACCCTTTCGTTAGGAATATACTTAAACAATATAATCTTGTCTCTATACAGATTTTGCCAAATGCATGGAACAAATTGACAGGGGCCTTCATTCTTTGGAAGGAGATCACTCTTGGCGATGATATACCTTCCCATATTTTCTAGAGCCTTTTCCAGCCCCAGGCCTCTAGTAGGGAGACAATTGTAAGGGACGATACTGTATGAAACTCTGGGGTTTGCATGCGCCCTTCATTTTGGGCACATCGACCTCAATAAAGAACTGAAAGTCATCTTAGTTCTAGGTGAGAGGTCATTGGCACACTGTTGAGGGTAATACGATCCCAGAAATAATGATGCCAACCCAATACCATGAATATAGCAAGTTTTCATTTTCTACGTGTTTATTGTTCCCTTTTGGAGAGCTGTATTATCAACTTGTTTTTTATGTAGCTATAGTCAATCGCTTCAAGCTCTAACCGTTTGAGTGAGCTATCATCAAAGCCTTTAATAAGTTGCCTTTTGAGAAAAGGATTTCAAGAATGTTGTTGGCAAAATGAACTCTCTTCATTGCTCACTTGTTGAAGACCACCAAGGGTATGCTTCTCCCTAAGTGCCAAACCATTATTAATGAGTCTATGAAGAAGCCAATCCCATCTGTTCCCTTAGTTGCCATAAAAATAGTGGACGTTAAAGATCATGGCGAGGAGGAGAGTGGCCTCATAAAGAGAAAAAGGGTGAGGGAGTTTAGTATAAAGGTCCTCTCTGATGGAAAAGCTTAGAATTTTCTGAGAGGGAAATTAATTGAGATCACCCCGATTGTCATGGAAATACTTCTAGTTAAGGTCTGGGCTGCTATGAGAATTCATCACAAGTATTGGACTAACAAGTACTCTTCATACGTCGAGACCTACGACTCGGTGGACATGATAGAAGCCTACCTCGCCTTCCTTAATGCCCAAATGGACATGATGAGGCTGTAGAGGCTTAATAAGAGTTTCTTCAAAAGGCGTCTGATGTAAAGGCCGAGTTGAATAAAGTCAAGGTTGAGGCATCTACTAGGTGAGGCCGTCGAAGCCTTCAAGGTAAACTAAGCTGAGGCGTGGTCAATGGTAAAGGCATTTTCCAAGGAAAATGATGAATTGAAGAAGGAAGTTTACCTCTGTAAAGCTGAATTTAATGCTTTGATGAATCGAGTTGAGAATTCTGCTAACTTGCAGAGGATCACTTTGCCAGCCTTGGAGGCTGCAACTAAAGAGAAAGGGGAGTTTGAAGTCCCAAGTGGGTGAGCTGACTACTGAGGTCATCAGTCTAAAGCAATAGCTGAGTAGGGCAGGGAAGGCAACTGTGAATGAATATGTGACATATTTCCATGAAACGGCTGAGTATGACGGCCTCGGTTTGTACTGAAAGAGGGTCGCATACGATGAAGTAGTGAAATAAATTGCTATGTTATGCTCTCAAGTTGATTGGCTGCAATAAAGGAGGAGTTCTTTCTAGTTGAGACAACCTCTCCTACATATGAAGCTTAAGAGTCTGTTGAAGAACTTGAAGAAAGGCAGGTGGGGCATTCAGTAGGATGATGCTACCACGTAGACTTAGGCTTTTTTCGTTGTTTTTTTATGTATTACTTTATAATTAGCTTGCTTCACATTTGTATGATAAATTCTTCTTTCTATGTGGTTGCCTTAATTTTCTAAATTTTTATAAGTTTTGAAGCTTCAGATGGTAACATAAACTTGTCAAATTAGTAGTAATAGTTAAACCATAACGAACTTAATGATATCACACCATTAAAAATTGAACACGTGCACTGATTCTCCAAATTAAGATGACACGATAACTTAAAACAATCCTATAAGAATTGGCTAGATCAATAATGTCATCTTCTAGGTAAGCATGTTTATTAAAAGCAAATCACCTTTTAACCAATCTTTGAATAGGCTCGTGACAATCAGCCTCAACAAAAAAATATTTATGTGTTTTAGAGTAGTGAGTTTTTCTTACAAGAGTCGTAAAGATGGTGGGGTCCTGTCGATAACTTCGCAATGTTGTATGTTGTTTGTTTATGTTCGCCTTACAAGTTTTCAGATCGTTTTTACTAGGGTATGTCATATATTTCCTTTTGAGGTGGGAGATGTCCTTTGTAAAGGGCTGACACTTCTGTGTAAAGGCCTTTGCCACGAAGTATGGACCACACATGGAAGGGATTTTCTTTGTGTTTATGAATATAAAGAGCATTATTATTGATAATATAATTACATGAGTTAAGGAAGATCATCCATACAAAGTTGACAATATGAGCCTACGAATAGTACGCTCTTAGGTGTTCGTATTCCACGGGCGGGGCTATGTTTTCCCCCTCAAGCCCTTAATCTTATAGGCTTTTGACCCCAACTCTTTAGATATACGGTAAGGGCATTCCTAGTTGGGACCAATTGCCCCCACACTTGGTTCTTTAGAAGAAAGAAAAACTCTCCATAGTACAAGATCTTCCCTTTGGAACTATCTTTTCTTTACCCTGCTGTTATAATGTCGAACTATCTTCCTCTAGTAGGCGGCAAGCCTCATTTGGGAATCGTCTATCCATTCTTCAAGGAAATCCAGTTAGCACCTCCTCAATTTGTCGTTAGATATTTCATTAAAATGAGTTCAATGAGGCGAAGACAATCCTACCTCAACAGGGCTTATAGCCTCAACACATTAGGTCATGAAAAATGGGGTTTCTCCTATCGCAGTTCGACTTGTAGTACGAATTGCCCACAATACTTTGAGGAGCTCATCCACTCAGGCCTCTTTCGATGCATCTAATTTCTTTTCCAAGATGTTCTTGATGGTCTTGTTGACTGTCTTGACCTAAACGTTTGCTTGGGAATGGTAGGATGACAAGAAGTACATTTTGAGCCCCAATTCCTCGTACAAGTTCTTAACCTTCTTGTTATCAAACCGCTTCCCATTATCCGATACAAACGAATGGGAAATTTTGAACTGACATATGAGTTTCTTCCTAATAAATTTGGAAGTATTAGTCTCAATGATTTTTGCTAGGGGTTCAGCTTCCACCCACTTGGTAAAGTAGCCATGGCAACAATAGCGTAACTGATACTATCTCTCCCTTTAGGTAAGGTCCTATGAGGATAACTCCCCATTTAGCAAAGGGCTAGGGGCTCAAAACAATAGTTAGTTCTTGAGATGGTTGCCTTTCGATGGCAAAGAAACGTTGACAGTTCTCACATTTCCTTGCGAACTGAAGTGTATCTTGTTTAAGTATTGTCCAATAGTATCATTGTCTTAGTATTTTGCGTGCAAGATCTATGCTACCTATGTGATTATCACACACTCCTTTATAAACCTTGCAGAGTATATAATTGGCCTCATCTCCTCTAGTACGTCGGAGAAGGGGTAATGAAAATCCTCTTTTGTATAGAATCCTGCCTTGAAGTACGAAATAAGCAACCTTCTTTCTGAGTTTACTAATCTCTACTTTATCCTCTGGTAGGACCTGATACTTGAAGAAGACTATAATTGGCTACATCCAAGATGAGGTTCCTTCAATCCACATAACCTCATCTTCTTTGAAAATAAGGGCTTGGCAATGTGTTAAATTGGTACCAAATTGAGTAGCTCTGAGTATTTACTACTGGCCAGATTAGATAGAGTATCAGCATGGATATTTTTAGCTCATGGAATCTGGGTCATCTTGAACTTCTCAAAAATTGGTAAGAGATCGATGACCTTCTTGAGGTATGCTGCCATATTTCTGTTCCTTGTAGGGGAGTTTCCAATTACTTGGCTCACCACTAATTATGAGTCGTTGTTAACCATTAGCCTCTTCACCTGTATCTCTCTGGACAATCTGAGGCATGCCAACATCGCTTCATACTCAACTACATTATTGGAGGCTTTAAATCTGAATCTCACCGTACAATTGATTTTGTGTCCTTCTGGGCTGACCAATACTAGTTCGGCTCCCGATCCTATTTTTTTGGATGAATCATTCACAAACAGGTTCCGAGTGGGAGGATATACTAGTTCTACCGCCATTTCGACATCGGGAGCATTGGCAAACTCCGCTATGAAATTTGCAAGTGCCTAACGTTTTACAGATTTTCTTGGGTTGCACAAATTGTCAAACTCACTTAGCTTTATGGCCCATTTCATCATCATTCCTGATGTATCAGGCTTCTGTAGCACTTGCTTAAGTGGGAAGTTGGTTAACGCATGAAGTCGGTTAACACATGTATGCTATGTGCTTGGAAATATGGCCTCTGCTTTCTGGAAATAGTAACCAAGGAGAGGAAGAGCTTTTCCATATCCGAGTAGTGAGTTTCTGCTGATAGCAAGGCTTTGCTTGCATATTAACTGGGTAGTTGCATGCCATCTTATTCTCTTGCAAATAGGGAACTCACAACCTCTATACCTTCTTTGGGTTTTGAGAGGAGGAGAACACGTCCCAAATGCTTCTTCAGCCCTTAGAAAGCCTCCTCCACTCTTCTTTCCATTGGAACTCTTTCCTTCCTTGAGGATTTTAAAGAAATGAAGGGACTTTCCGGTGGCCTTCGAAATGAATTCGCTCAGTGTCACCAAACAACCTCTAAGGCTTTGTACCTCTTTAGGTTTGCTAAGTGACCTCATGTCCAATAAAGTCTTGATCTTTTTAGAGTTAGTGTCAATGCCTTGTTAGTTGACCATATAACTTAAAAAAGTTCCAAAAGCAACGCTAAAAGCACACTTGAGTAGGTTTAGCCTCATCCCATATCTCGTCAAAATTTTAAAATCTATATTTAGGTGCTTGACATGTTTCGTAGCTTTGAGGCTCTTTACTAGCATATCATCTACATAAACTTCCATTGTTTTGCCAATGAGGTCAGAGAACAATAGGTTGACAAGCTTTTAATAAGTATCTCTGACGTTCTTTAGGCCAAACGACATGATTTTGTAATAGTAAAGTCCCATATCTATGATGAATGAGGTGTTTTCTCATCAAATGGGTGCATCGAAATTTGATTATACCCTAAATAAGCATCCATGAAGCTCAATAACTCATATCCCGCAGTAGAGTCCACAAGTTGATACGTCAAGGATGGTTATACGAGTGGGAGAGGCATCATTAAAGATCACACAGGACACTATAAAGGGCTTTCTCAGGTTCGTATGGACCATGCATGATATTAGAGACAGAGTTTCAGGCTATTCTTGATGGGATTTTACTAGCTCAAGGACTGGGTTATTTAGCGATTTGGGTTGAGTTAGATTCTACAGAGGCTATTCAGTGCATCACTAGAGGAGGAGGACCATGGGCTATTCAGGGCATACTAGACGTATCATAGACATCATATGCTTCGACAGAGATACAATCTCACATTTACAGAGAAGGAAACTAGGTTGCAGATGCTTTTGCTTCTGAGGGTTGGGATCATCGATGATATCTTATATATGGATCACTTGACCTACCACGACATATTAGAGCACTAGTACAAGTTGACAGACATGGATTGCCCAGTATCGAAGTTTGAATTATATTTTAACTTTCAGTACTTATTTTTTTTGTCTTTTTTTACATTAGATCTTATTGTAAAGGAAGTAGTACTTTATTGTTTATTGCTTTATTCTTCGTCATTTACTCTCATTGTAAGGAAAGTAGTACTTCTTCATTTACTATTCTCATTATTTTCATGTAACCACAGTATTCATCCGCCACAAGTAATGGCATATTAATAAAATCTTGGAGGTACTGCCCTCCATTAACTTAAAAAATGTAGAGTCCACAAGTTGGTTTATCCGTGGAAGTGGGAAGCTATCTTTGAGGCAGGCTTGGTTAAGGTTACAAAATATTAAACATACCCTCCACCTGCCGTTGTGTTTTTTTAACCAGAACCAGATTGGAAATCCACTTCCTACAAACGGCGCTAATTTGTTGACCTCAGATTTTGTACCTCCAACGTGGCCAACATATCCAATGCCTCTCCATCCATGCAAGCCTGATTCTTACACATTTAGACAAACCATCAGTCACACTTGGCTTCCTCAGGTGGTGATGGAGTTGGCCACGTGCACTTCAAAGGTCAAGTTAGTTGGAAAAATTGAAATATAAGTGTGGGAGGGTTTTAGACGAGAGCATCCAATGTAAAGAAAAAAAAAAGGTCGACCTTGGGGTGTGTATCGAGAATAATAAAAGAGCAAAGTTGTAAGTTAAGAGTTTCAACTTGCATTTCAAAATGACATTAAATGTAAGCTTCTATAGTAGAAGAGGACGATTAAGAGTTGTTAGATGAGGAGACACGTGGCCTCATCCCGACAGTTGGGACCTCTTGTCATTGCCATCAATCAATCATGTGTATTAAATGCAAGTATCGTTTTATTATCCAGAATGCCTAGCTTGCGGCTTTGGACTTGACCTGTATAACTCGAAAGGGCGGCGGCGGTAGTAGGTTGTGACATCAATCACATACTAAGTATTGTCCAAGAAGTTTTTGTGCCGAGCTCCTTTAGCTATTCCCCCGCGATGCAAGCCATGTTCTTACCACGAGGGTCCACACGGTTCAATGGGTTCGGCCTTCACACATCCGCTCGGCCTGTTCACAGATTTGGTCAAACTATCATGTGTGGGGCCCTAGGTTTGCTTGCCATTTAGAATTTTTGGAGCCTTATATTGCGAGGCGTAACAATTTTAACAAAATACATATGGCTAAATAAAAATTCACTGCTACAAATGGGAATTGGGCTATTTCCTAAATGCTAAGTAATTGATAAGCATCTAATTCGAATATAGAGTCCGAAGCAATTATTGAACGTGAAAATTTTATCTCGCAGGAGAATGTATTGTTTATAAGTAATATAATGATGAATGACTAACATCCCATGAAGATTGATTGATGTGGAACCGTAGTTGCTATACTTGTCTATACGTCAAGTAAGCTCCATGTGCATACATCTTTTAACCCGCTAGTTCGATTCTGCTAGCGTTGAAAATCATTTGAATATTTATATCCATATTGGATTAAAATTAAACTATTTTTTGCAAGAAATTAAGTGGATTAGGGAATGTGTGGCTTGGTTTTCCACGAAGAAGAGATAGATGATTGACCATATTCCGATGCAGTAATCGTATTTGTGCTAGACAAAAAAAAAATGGAAAAGAAGTAGAAAAAAATTGAGGCAATTTTACTCGGTGCATTATTTGGTTGAAAAGAAAATATGCTTTATAGATGTTTGGCCAAGTCAAATAAAGTAAAGAGACTTCCAAATATTATTTTAGTTTCAAACATATTTAAATAATTTACTTACTTTAAGAGTGTGTTTGGTAGAGATTAAATCGGATTAAAATTGAAAAATTAGCCGTTATTATTGACTTTTATCGGATGAGTGAGACCCAATAACGACTAAATTTTCAATTTTAATTAGCTTTTGAGCACTATCAAACAGGCTCTAAGTAATNTCAAACATATTTAAATAATTTACTTTCTTACTTTAAAAGTGTGTTTGGTAGAGATTAAATCGGATTAAAATTGAAAAATTAGCCGTTATTGTTGACTTTTATCGGATGAGTGAGACCCAATAACGACTAAATTTTCAATTTTAATTAGCTTTTGAGCACTATCAAACAGGCTCTAAGTAATAAAAAAAAGTTACTATTTTGAAATGTAACCTCTATCTTATCTTATTATTAAAATGAGCAACTTACTTAGAGAATTTTTAATAATGCTCTTAAAAAATCTTTATTATAAGTATCATCTTCTAGACTACTAATTAAGCCCTTATTTGGTATACATTAAAATTTTCATTTTCATTCTTCTACTCATTTTCAACCACACATTCTTCAATAAAATATTATTTTTATCACATCAATAACTATTTTTTTCAACCATATATCCTCCATCAATCTATCATTTTAGAATACATTTTTTTCAAAATAATGTGGCTCAAACGCACCCTAAAAATGAAGAGTAGGTTTTTTTTGGTAGAAATTCAATAAGATTGTATATTTCATTTTTAATTTGATTTTCCAATAAATAATTATGGTTCACTATTTTCCCTCATGTTTTCATAACTTGTCTCTTGTTCACATTGTAATTTGGGGAAATTTGGGGGAGTACGACCTAAAATTGATAAAGTTGAATAATACGCTTAATTAATAACTTATCATCTAACAACGTAATTAATACGTCCTAAACGCCCCAGCCCCCAATTGAAACCCACTCCTCATCCTCAGAAACGCTCCCCACTCCATAGTTGATTTCCTCCATATTCGAGACCGAGACCCCAACCTCAACCTCAACCTCAAATTTGTCCTTCCTCTCGTCCCTAGGGCTCGATTCTCTACTATTTGGAGCTGATTTAGCTCTAGATAAGGGGGATTTCGGCTCCGCGCAAGTGCAAGCCCTCAGGCTTACCGGCTTCCTTGATTCCTGTTGAACCTCCAAAAATGGAAGA